>WBNO01010591.1:170587-245771 GCA_013400575.1 Peucedramus taeniatus
AAACCACAAAAATCCAACAAACTTTTGTAAGAGAGACGCCACTTTTCTCTATCTAAGTTCTGGCAAGAACCTCCTGATACCATGACTACCTAACAGTTCCACCATTTCACATTTAAAATGATTGTTACAGTGAGTTATATACCTCTGAAAATAACCCTGGGTGATGTATGTTTTTCCTGAGTTATCCCTATTTGTTAATAATAAGGACAGACACCTGTGGCTTTCTGTTTCCCTACTACTGCCATTGCATTTTAAGAGCTGAAAAAAGCAAAGTGAGAAGTGGGAGATCCCGACAGCAGGGAGGTGTTTAAGCCCACTGCAACTGGGCCGTGTCCAAAGGGAGACTGTGAGCAGACGTGGTGCACAAGTTGCAGACAATGATTCAGATCCTGGGGATGTAGGACACAGTACTGAGCATAACATAAGGCTATAAAGGAAACAGGTAATGCCCTACCCCTACTAAATACAGCATGAGGTACCCAAAATTTAACCATAGGTGTATAGTGGTGACACTTGATTAAAAACGTGGTAAGATATACAAACCAGGATGTTTTTGTCAGTCTATTTGTTCTGCATCTTTTGTTATCTGAATAAAGCAAGCCTGAGGGGATATCCCATATGAAAAACACTGCTTGTCTTGAAAGTTCAGTTCATTAAATCAAATTCTGACCTTTTAGAGTTTACGCTAGCTAAGCCTTTCTGGTCCCTGGATAGCAAAACTGTTGGTCCACAGATCTGACTTTTTCATCAAACTTTCCTCACCTTCCTGACCATTAAATAACCCTCCTTGTTCTTGAAGCGTTTTCTGATGCATCAAAAGGGATACAACGAAAGGGCATCTATGAACCAGCTGTTGAAACAACATGGCTTCAGTTCTAAAGGAACTTCACAAAGTAAAACCATTCCTACAATCACAAATTTCCAAATCAGCACAAATGCATAATTGAAAGAGTATCTGCACACATTTATAGGCAGATGTACTATATAAAAATGCATATGTAGCCACCTGCACACTCAAGCAGATAAGACACTCTTTAGCTGGCTGTGCTGGCTGTGCTGGGGCCCTCACCTGAATGGATCATGTACCTTTAACTCCAGCCCGAGATGAACAGATTGCTGGCTGAATGGAATCTTTTTATAGCACTAGTCCATGGGGAAATTCTTCAACAAAAATGCTTTTCTGATCACATTTGCAATTCATATATGCTAAGAACAGGATTCTATTAATTGAACACTGAAAAACATTCCTAATTATTGCATATATTATTAACAACCTTCATGCTTCCACAGTAAGCAAACCAGCAATGTTCGGTACCAATGTTCTGAGAGTTTTCTCACTGTGGATTCTGTGCAACTGCTCCTCAAATGGTTATTTTTTCCTAAGGATTTCTACATTTAGATGACAAATCAAGCTTCTCTAATTGCTAAATTGTATCTGCTCCTTCACCAAGAGACACCTTACAGAGTTTCTGAGTCAGAGTAACCAGGCAACCCTAAGCCTCTAGACTAGGAGGCGAAGGAAAACGTGTACTCCTACAGCAAGAAGAAAAATTATCATTTCAATCTCTATTCAAAAATTTGTCATAATAGAAATAATGTTTGCTGTGACTCAAACATTTCAAAGGGTGATAAAAATCCTCAAGCTCAAGATGTCCCAGTCAGAAGCTGAGGAGTTTCTTTACAGTTCTCCCAGTGCTGCTGAGCAAACTGGAATCCTGGCAAGAGCTGGTCAGACAGCTCTGGGCCTCTGAGCTCCAGCATGGTAATTTCTTTTGATTCCTATTAACTGTGTAAAGTCATACCAGGGAGATACCAAGTGCCAATCTATTGTTTTTCCTGGGGAGAAATCCCCTGATAGTCCAGTCAAGGCCAAGTCTTTACAGTGCAAATTTCTGCTAATCCCAATCATGACCTTCCACCAAGGGCAGCTTCGTAAGCCCAGCTTTGCCCTGACTCCCTGAGGTTTATTCAATGACCTGACAGAGATCACAAAATCATAGTTATGTATATATATGTGTGTGTATATATCTATATATAATCATATTTATGTATATATATATGTATCTTGGAAGAAGCCAGAGGAAAGGACCATCAGGACTGGTCATGGATCAAAAAGTGGCTAAACTGAGAAGCCAGGGCATTTTTTGTAGTGCTCCACCTTCCTGGAGAATGCTGTCTCTGTTGTGGGAAGTGCAGAGTCCTGCTATGGCTCCAGCAAGGAAAGCAGTAGTCTGAAGGGCCAAATATTCCATGGTGATTGTGTGCATGTCCCTCTCTCAGAGCACCTCCCACAGCCAGGCAGTTGGGAGACCTAGATGAAATCCACTTTCCACAGAAGCAGCAGTTTAGGCCATCAAACCCCTGTCCTGATTGCTTCTGATCAGCTTGGCTGCTGGATGCTGAGTGCTAAAATAGCAGACAAGTGACAGATACTCCTCCCCCCAGCTCTCCAACCTTCCCTCCTCTAAAAGGATGTGTGTGCTTGCTGATGCCCAGCCTCCTCCCTGCTCCCTCTGGGGAGCTTTTCCTCCACTTGTGGCTGTCAGTGAGGTCTAGTAAGTCTCTTTTGAATCAGTGGTTGTGGTTTAAAGCCTTTCATTGCAGCCTAAAGAAATGCTCTTCTGCCTTTAAAAAGCTGACACAACACCCACAGATTATTCAACATCACTTAGACACCACAGTGTGCCTCAGGTTCAATAACACAAGACCATGAAATGTCTCAGCTACACTACAGGTACACAATTCCCAGGGGAGCAATGATTTGTGCAAGTGAACATCAGACTTCTTTTACCTAAAAAGGGAAATGAAAGCTAAACACTGGAATTATCTTTGCATATATGTGTTGCATTTAGTCTCCTGCTTTCAATGCTGAAGAGTCACCTTATGGCAAAGACTTTTAACAAAATCCTCTGTGACTGTTACTCCTTGCACCTGTTTGCAGGTCTGTTCTCTCCCTGGGGGGTGCAGAGGGAGAGAACAGTCTTTGGTGGTCCCTCTGGTATCCTCTGACAAGGCTCTCGGAAGATATTCTTCTCTCCCTCTCCCTCTCCCCCTCCCTCTCCCTCTCCCTCTCCCTCTCCCCTCCTCCTTCCAGTCACTTGCACTCTGGGCACTGGCCCAGGGGCTGACACTGGTGCCTCTGCCACAGAATTCAACATCCACACAAAGTAAATTCTGCTCAGAGCATTTCCCCTCATGGCCCCATGAGGTGAGAAGGAAGAGGAAGAGGAAGAGGACAGTGCCCCAGTCCTGGACAGCAACCAGCTGCATGTTTAACCTCAGCCATGGACTAGCTCCACTGGTTTCAGATATTTCCATGATTTGCCACAGGTAAATGTATTTAGATATTTGTAAGAATGCATAAATTAAGGCCTTAATTGACCATTTGTTTTAAGTAAGGTTGTTCCTGTATTTAGATGTAGTTTGAGGCATAAAGGGATGTGACTGGGCCTCATACTGAGTAATTTTTGATTCCTGCCGTTGTTAGAAGTGTATTGGATTACTGTGTTGGAGTGTGAAAAAATCACAGCATGAGAAATGCTGTGATTCCGGTACCCAAGAAACGCTGTGATCCTGGTACCCGAGGAATGCTGTGATCCTGGTGCCTGAGGAATGCTGTGATCCTGGTGCCTGAGGAATGCTGTGATCCTGGTACCTGAAGAATGCTGTGATCCTGGTACCGAGGCATTCTGTGATCCTGGTACCTGAAGAATGCTGTGATCCTGGTACCCGAGGAATGCTGTGATCCTGGTGCCTGAGGAATGCTGTGATCCTGGTACCCGAGGAATGCTGTGATCCTGGTACCCGAGGCATGCTGTGATCCTGGTACCTGAGGAATGCTCTGATCCTGGTGCCTGAGGAATTCTGTGATCCTGGTGCCTGAGGAATGCTGTGATCCTGGTACCTGAGGAATGCTGTGATCCTGGTACCTGAAGAATGCTGTGATCCTGGTACCGAGGCATTCTGTGATCCTGGTACCTGAAGAATGCTGTGATCCTGGTACCCGAGGAATGCTGTGATCCTGGTGCCTGAGGAATGCTGTGATCCTGGTGCCTGAGGAATGCTGTGATCCTGGTGCCTGAGGAATGCTGTGATCCTGGTGCCTGACTCTGGGCAGCCTGGCCGGGCAAGGCCGCGCACGGCAGCAGGGCGGGAAGGAGAGAGGGGAACGAACATTCGAGGGGCAGAACTGAACGATGGCCGAAAGACACGGGGGCAGTGCCGGGTGCCTGCAGCCGGGCTGGACTCGGGAGCGCGGAAAGCGGGAGTGACTGGCAGGGGAAGGGCTGCCAGTGACGGGCACGGGGCATCCCCTCCGCGCCCCCTCCGCTCGCACCGTCTGCCCAGGAGGGCCCCAGCACTGGCTTAAATAAAGGAGTTATGAGCGGGAAAATCCATGCAAGATCTACACTGGTTTGTGCCGAACAATTTCTATCGTGACGTTACTCTGACTGTTCACCAAGTCCTATTTCGCAATTAAATAATATTTCCCCATTTGTGTAGGTCCCGATACAGTTCAAGACTTTAATAAAAAGAGGTCTTTCAATGCCAGTTCAATGCTTAATTAGGCACTCACTCAAACTTTCCCAAACTATACGATCAGAGTAACAAATCTAAAGAATGCTTTATCTACAAATGTCCTAAGTATTTGACATTTCTTAGTGAAACCTGCTGGATTTCTGTGATATGCAGTGATCATAAAAGCAGCTGAGTCAGATCAGTACGTATTTTTGATAATACAGTCTTTTACCTGTAATTAACTGCAATGGGAAAAGTTCCCCCAAGTGGTTTCCAAGTCTATTGCAACATAAAGTAAAAGACGTGGATGGCAGTGTAAGGAAAAATTCCTTTATTTATATGATGGTTACAAAACAATAGAAAAGAGAGTGGCAAGGTAAGTGAGTGGATATATGAGGATGTTACACAGTATTTATGCCTCCCCTCTTTACTGTATTGCCCAGTTATTTCCAGGAGACATTTTGTTAATCAGAACAGAAGGAACTGCCTGTGCTTCCAGGACAGGTGTTTTACCTCGGTTCCAGGCGAGGAGAGTGCAATGTAGCATCCTCCCCGAGGGCTGCCCTCGGCCCGGGCTGCAGAGGGCGGGCACAGGCGCTGGGAGCAGCCCTGGAGCAGAGAACTGTGCAACACTTTGTCACACCCATGGGGCAGCCCCCTCCGAGCAAGCATGGGATGGGAAGAGCAAGTCACCACAGCATATTTCTGGGTTTGCAAGCACTGGACAGCAAAGGGTAAAGAACAGGGAAAAAAAATAAGGTGGAGGCTTAAAATACTCTTCTTTTTCTCCTGTGAGCAACTCTGTGGGCTCCTTGGGCTCTGCTTGGGTGCAAGGCATGTGAGGCTTGAGGGACTTCATCATACAAAACAAAACCACAGCATCTATAGCTCATGTTCTGGTGCTTCCTGGGACTCTGCAAGTAAACAATGACAGCAAAAAGAGTTTAGCATTGAGGATAATGTGTCTGCAAACAGACATAAAGTCACATTGGTCGTAGGCAGTGGGAGGATGGGACTATTTAACCAAGTCCATCTATGGTGTGGGCTAAAACGCACCACACTTTCCACCCCCATAAAATCATCTTCTCAAACAAGAGTGGATGCAGAGGGAAAAGGAAGAGTATCTACCTGAGCATTATGTGTAGCTCTGGGGGCTCTCATCATAAAAGAAGAAGCTGGTCTTTGTCAAAATGCAGAGGTAAAGGAAGGAAATTAGAGCAGAGACAGTGGGATGTAACAGCTGGGACACATCAGCCCTTTATTACTTCCATACTCATCCTCTTACTCCAAGAGGGCATTTAGCCTACAAGTTAGTGAGTACAAATTTAGGATTGAAAAATGGGGGATTTAATTTTAAACAAATAGCAAAAGTTTTGATGCCAGATGCTGATGACATTGAGGTGCCAGGCCTTGCTGGGGCCCCATGATCCTCTCAGGTCATGCAGGTGGCCATGCCTTACCCTTGCTGCAGGAATGGCAGGTGAACAGGAGACAAAATACAAGCTGCAAATGGAAAATGGCCCCTGAATAAGTGAGAAAAATTCTCAGAGTCCCAGAAAACTTCAGCCCTGTTCCTGATAGCAGCCAAAGAGGAAAATTAAATATTCAGGAATTAACAGCAGGAGAGTAGTAACTAAAAGAGGCAATGCCAGAAGCCACAGTGTAAATACTGTAAAATTTAGAGCCACCTTCTTTCCCCACACTATAAAAACATAAAATAGGCCTAAAAAGGTATTCTTTAAGATGATCAGGGTATGTAGCAGCTACTGTTTGAAGAGAATATCACTGAAAACATTATGATCAAAGGAACATTTTATAAGTGACAGCTTTTACAAGGTGAGCAGTTATTCAGCAGGGCTCCACCTACAACAGCTGGGAGTCCCTCTGCAAAGTTTGTACACAAAAATCTTAAAACATGAAGTCTTTTAAATTTTTTTTTATTCACCCACTGTGGGAATGAGCAGGAGAGTGGAACAGCAACTGCTGTTCCTCCCCATGGCCAAAACCCTTGGAGTCACACATATTTTCTTCATGTTTGAAATTCAACCTGTGCATTTGGCACCATGTTTTTCATAGTGGCAGCTGTTTCTCTCATAGCTATTACATCCTCTTTCTGCCTCAGTTTCAAAACATGAACTTACTATGAAATTAGAAAAATGAGAATGTTTTTAATGCTATAAAAAATGGAGATGGGCAGGTTTGGGTGTCAGAACTGCAGAGCTGCTGTCAGCTGAGCTGTGCACAAGGAGGAACTAAAACTCACTGTGGGTGGGGATGGTGTGTGAGGTGACAGGGAAGCCCACAACCTTTGCAGTGTGAGCTTTGGCCCCTCCGGGAAGGCAAAAGGAGAGTTCAGTGAGGTTCCAGGTGACCAGGAGATGGTATTTCTTAGAGCTTCAAGTTTTCATCTTTGAGCAAAGACCATGAGAAAATGTGCATTTCAGTCATGCTTTGAGGGAGAGAAGTGGGCTTAGGACAAGTTTATCCAGTCACCTCTGAAGATGGGTTTTCACAGAAAATTTATGGGGAATATTCATTTTCCTTCAGTCTGCCCTCATAGTCATACTCCAAATCTGCTTTGTCACCAAGTAAATTGTTCTAAACATACCTATTCTTCCTCCTTCAGTAGATGTGCCTCCCTACAAAAAATTTCCCCCTGATCTTCAGTTGTTGTAAACCATATAATAAAAAAAGAGACACCAAAATGTAGTTAAAATTGCATCAGTTATTTTCTTGTGGTGGGGAAAGAGCAATAGAAATATCAAGATATGTTAGTTTCTGAGAAGGAAGAAATGAGATACCAAGAGTGGCAAAGGTCTCTAAATTTTCCATGTACATGTAAATTAGAAGGCAATATAGTGATAAAATAAATATAAAAATACTTAATTAGATTTCATTTCAATATACAAAACAGGAAACATATTAAGCGTTGCTCCACCTTTTTCATAAAGAATGCCTCTATTTACTCAGAAAAAGAGGTGAATAAATCTTTTATGTAATTAGAATAAAGATTGTGAGATATTTTATTCAAGGAAAGGTTTATGGAAAGAAACCAGAAAGAATTGACATACCCTAAAAGGATATGTTTAACAAATGTCCTCATTACAAGTAATTCAGTTCAAGCTGCAGAGCTGTGCATGGAAGTCTGTGCTTGAGCAGCCATAAAATCAGAGCCTCATTTAGGCTGGAAGGGACCTTCAGAAGTCCAGTGTGTGGTGGCAGGAGGGCTGGAGTGAGCAAATGTCAAACACTTACAGCAGAGGAATGGAAATCACAGCACAGCTGTTGATCTTGTTCATGGCATTCTAATAAGATGTTGCCAAGGCAGATCACAGCATCTTTCAGTGAGTTGAAAGAAAGCTTTCACTAAGAGACATTCAGCTGAGAGCTCAGTAAGAGGCCAGACTAAGATTAGTCCAAACCTCAATTTCTTAACTTCATATGTTATATGAACATATATACATGTATACAAAACACACTCTTATAAATTCAGATGCCAAACAAGAATACTTGGAATATAACCATTTGAAAAGGCCACTAAACCTCCACAACATGACAGCTACAGAGACAAGCAGTTATGTGACACTGTTGATGTATGTGACTGCCCAGGAGGGTGTGAGGTGTTCTCTAAAACCAGTCTCCATTGATCCATGGGGTGAGAAGTGAGTAAAACAAGTTGAGCTCTAACACGTGCTGGGTACCTGGCTGCCCAGTGCAGGCTTTCCCTCTGCTCTGACGTGGGAGAGCACCCCAGAGCATCTGCCAGGGGAAGGGGATGTGAATGCCAGGGCCAGCTCTGCTTTGGCAGCTGCAGCATCTCCCTCATGACCCTTTAGTTTATATTTGAAATGTGAAATATCTCTACACTGGATCTGGGGGAAATCACAACATAGTTATGTGCCATCTTCTGCTCCTTCCCATTTCAGTAGTGGGAACAAAACAAGATTCAAATAGCAAAAAATTCTAGTTTAGAAGGTAAAGTCTGGCCAAATTTGACATGGTTTGGTCATAATAACGTGTGAACTTGCCTCATTCACTCTTGTCATCACAGGTGGACATCACTCTCAAAAGGTGATGGCAATGTGTTTTGTTAGCACATCTTCCACCTTCTTCCTCCCTGTGGGAATGTTACTTCTCCTGCTGCTGTGATCGAAACATTTTAAATGACAAAGTGTCTGTCAGGTCCCCAGACCTGCTGTGACTCTGGGCTCACAGCCCAAGGTGGCATTGCAGCCATGGGGCTCCCAGCATTCAAGAGAGAGCACTGGGCAACCCTGCCTCCCTCCTGTCCTCCCCAGTGCCACTCTTAAGGAACTAAAACACAGGTGCAAGTTTGTTGTTTGTTTTTTGGTTTTTTTTTTTTGGCAGGGGGAGGATGTTTTCCTTGTCCGTGGGTCAGCAGAGAAAGCCATGGAGGAAAGAGGGAACCTCATCTGGACAATGAGTGGCACCTCAAAACAGGAAGCCTCTGTGGTGAGGGGTTACATACCTGTCCTCTGCAAATGCCTGCCTTAAGTGGGAGTAAATTCTTAAGGACTGTCTTAAGCCACTGATTTTCCACTGAGGTAATTATTTCAGCTGAAATATTTGCATTTTAATTTTCCTAAATTAGACAAGAGAAATCTCAGGGACAAACAGAGAACAGCACAGGAACAGACATGGACATGACAGAAATATCAAGGATGACCGGACAGATGCAGACAGCAGCTTAAAGTTCAAGACTCTAGAATATTTCTTGTCTTTCTCTAAGTTAAAAAGGCTACAGTGTTCCTGTAACAATAGCAGTGCAGGAATACTCTTTACTGACACTGACTCTATTTTATTTCTGTCTTTTTAATTTCTGAAAAGATTAACACTAGGCCCATATCAGAAACTAGACTTTCTCAAAAAGATGCAATCGTTCACGTTTTGATCCACTTAAAGAAAGATCCATCCTAATGTTTGAGAAAACACAAACAATCCTGTATCCAAGAGGCAGGGGTGGAGTGAGGAGGGAAGGCAGAGGAGCCTGTGTGGCCATGGAAGGGGACAGGGCTCTGGCCATTCTTCCTGCTACAGCTGTCCACGTTGCCAGTTTGCAGAGTCAGTCCTGCCAGGGATTTAAAGGAAAACAGCCAGTTCTGTGTTTTCTGCAATCCCCATCCAATCCAACTCCCTGGCTTTTTCACAGGAGCTGGCAAACCGGTGACAATGTAAAGAAATATCTTTGACACTGCAAAGAAATTACTCTGGAAGACACAGAAACAAGTAGATCACAGTGTGTCCACAAGCCACTGTACAAATGTCATTTGGCACTGCTGCTCGAGCTTGCTCATACCCCAGCACAGAAATCCATCCAGCACCCACGGTTGACAGCAAGGTTAAAGAGCTCAAGCTTCTGTGCATTTTCTGACTTAACCTTTTTGAGGTGTAGATGTGGATGGAGATGAAAAGTTCTGCTTTGTTTGAAAAACAGATCCTGGTGAGTGCATTCTTCTGAGATACAGAAGATACAGATACAGATTTGAGATACACACACTTTTATTTTTCTATCAGACCAGCAATTCCTGCACCTGATACCTAGATCCCAGAGTCAAAATTTCTCATTTCCAGGAAAGCAGGGCTCCATCACACATAATGGTTATTTTGGCAAGGCAAGCACCAAATATCTCCCTTTTCTTCTTTTTCAGCTCCAGATTTCATTGCTGAGGATGACTTATTTCAGTATGAGATATCCCTCTGCTCAGTTAGGGTCAGCTGTCCCAGCTCTGTCCCTGCCCAGCATCTTGTCCACTGCCAGCATATTTGCTGAGGGAGGAGCATGACAAAAAGAACAGGTATAGAAGGTATGCATTTTTGCAAGCACTATTAAGAAACAACCAAAACATTGGTGTATTATCAGCACTGTTTTAGTCACAAATCCAAAGCACAGCACCATCTGGACTGCTACACTGGAAATAAACTCCATCCCAGCCAAAATCAGTGCACATAGAGAGGACATTTGTGATACCTACAGTCCCTGCTTATGGATGATCATTCGCCCTTCTATTACCATCACTCAGCACAAATTACAATTTGCAGGTTGCCCTCGTGTGGCATTCTGTAATAGACAAGCAATGAAATTGCTCCATTGGTTGCTCCACTAATCCAAAACAGGAATTTAGTCATTTGTTACAGTACAAGCCCCCCCTCATAACACAGTGACAATATTATATAGATATTTTGCTTCCTTTGAAAACTTAGCATGGCCCCTGAAAAATTAACACCACATCTTCCTACACTGACTGCTCTCAACAGTCTCAAACTGAGAGGTAGTATATGGATCTAGGTTTGTCATGCAGAAAGCCAGTCTGGCCAGCTCAGCATTGCTTCCTCAGGAGTGTAGGCAAATTTACTGATAGAATAAGCCAAATTGTTAGGAGGCATTTAGCCTAGTCTGCTAGTAATATAAATTGCCCTGAAAGCTGACACTCATCCCAGGTATAAGGCCATGCATATTGGAAGCTGCCTGCTATCAGGTACAATTCATAGAGCCTTTTTGGAGAAAACATTCCTGCTTTACATGTCTTCTCAGAGCCAGACAGGCATTTATGCCATCACAGCACACCAGTACCACAGATCACTGGTGGGAGGGGGTGGCTCGTGCTCCTGGGGTGAGCAGCAGCAGGCCCATGGTGGCCCAGCAAATGCACACCCAGTCCAGCTGTGTGCACACTGGGAGCCCTTTGCTGGTGAGTGAGCACCTCTGTTCTTCTGCAGTGCACTGCAGGCTTCCCTGGGAGCCAGATGGAGTCTTAAACTGGGATCAATTGAGTGCTTTCCATTGGAGTACTTAGAAATTGAGTCCAGGTCACTTCACTGCCAGTTGGTTACTGACAAAAGAGCTAAACAACTGTTAGGGAAACAGAAAACAATGTTACACAGTTTTTGAAGGTTCCTAAAAAAATATATTATTCTACAGAAGCCAGGATGCAGAGGGGTGACTTCCTGCAAAAGCACCACAGTAGATGGCAAAGTTCAGTAAAAGACTGAAAATGATATAATTTTGCTTAAGCAGCATTTTCTCTGCTTGATGTTTAAATCATTCTATTAACCAGTTATTTTCAGCATAAGATTTTGCTTGCTAAATGCTAAAGCTACCCAGCTAATCATGTATGTGCTCACTTCAAAGATAGCTGCACTTGGGGCTCAGATGCAGCCTCAGGCAAGCACAAAGAAAGCCTTAATTTAACCAGTGCAATGCCAGAAGCCCCCACTGAGCCAGGGGAGTCAGCAGGGATGTCTGGGAGTGTCTTGGTCCTTGGGGGGTGCTGGTCAGTCACAGCCCTGGGTGAAGGCACAACAGTACAGTGTGTGTGAAATCCAGGCCCTGCAAGGTTTCCAGAGTAGGGGGAACTCTACACATCATCCAGACTGGGATTCTGCTTTTGTCTGAGACATTGAAATGTAAATGTAGCCTGTGAGATCTGGAGTCCACTGATCTCAGCTGCATCATGGTGAGGGAGAGCAGAGGTGCCTGACCCAGTCCCATGGCCAGATTCCCAACCAACCAACATGGCTGTGGGCAGTCTGGCTCCTGGAGCCTGAGAGGGATGAAGCCCACTCTGCCAGGGAAACCAAATCTGTGAGAGCCTCAGTCACACCCTACGCTTCACCAACATTATTGACTTCTGCTGCCGTAATGTGGGTTACAAGCTTAGCTCACAAACATATCTGTCTATAGATATGGATTACTCTCATGCTGAATTCAACCACATGCAAAGACCCAGGCAGTCAAAGACAACCAAGCCACTGACTTCCAGCTTAATTATAGAGCTACTTCTAAATTTAGGAGAGGATAACTGGAACAGCTTAATGTAACAACATCATAAAAGATGGGGAACCTCTTCTTAGAGCTGTAAAGCTTCTTTATTTTCCCTCAAACTAAGAATAAATAAAGCAGTTTCTTTCTGCATAGAGGAAATCTAGAGGACTATGCCATGTGTTTTCTCCCTTGCACAGCACAAGTCTGATCATGATTGCTTCACCCAACACTGGGATACCATGCACACAGTGCATACTAACCTACTTCCAGATGGCATGTGACTGTCAGAAGACAACAGGATGAGCCCTTCTCCTTGGCTGACCTTCTCCTTGATGCACCTGCACCCACAACCCAAATTGCAAACGGTTTCCTCATCAAAAGGCTGCAGAAAAAAATGAAATGAAGGCAGGCTGCTACACTGAGGAGATGCCAGCATGGCCATAACACTGTTGCCAAGTGTAAGTGATCCCAGCTGCAAAATAGACTAGCTGGCTGTTAGATCATCTTTTTAAAGTAGCCCCCAAGACATTAAATTCTATCTCATATCTTAAATATGTTTTGTGCTACCACTACGATGGAGCCAGCCTTGTAGGCTTTTGCTTTTGACAGGCTGTGTCAAAGCCCCCAACACAAGTACTGTCTATTGTGCTGTGCCTCATTTAAAAATAATAATTTTAAAAGCTCCACCTTAAATGTTTGTTTCTAAAATTGGTGCATCTCTGTAAAAATGCAAAGTAGGTGACTAAATGTTCTAGGACATGTGGCATGGTGACAGTCTAAATCAGGTGCTGTAATCACCAATTTTCTTGTCCTTATGGGTATCCAATCTGAGCGATTCAACATCCTGAACTGTGCCAGCTGTGAGCATGGGTGCCTTGCAGCTCTACAACACAGATTTATGATGCTTTTTGGTTTCCTTCTTGTACTCCACCAACAGGTGTATGAGCCCTGCCCTTGCTGTGTGCTGTCACTGCTCTGATGGCACTTACCCCTTTACTGTGGCTGAAGGTGTATCACAGCAAACCTGTCAGAGCTCAGTCACATTGTACACGGGCTTTTGGACTCCTGAGCAGTGAAACTAGTGATAATCACACAGAGCTCAACAAACTTCCTCTTCTTACACTAGGCAGCATCTGCTGATATTTAGGCAGCATCTACCAGTCCACCATATCCAGGGCATTTTGCTTCAGGCTTATGGATGCAAAGGAAGGAAAGCAGAGCCAACTGCAGTTATAACCACTCATGAAGGTGCCAATTCTCCTTCCCCTCCGGCTGGGGAAGAGATGTGAGCTGTGAGGTTTGAAAGACCACTTGCACCTGCTGCAGCACCCAGCAGAGCTGTCAGAGTGACACTGCCCCATGAGCCATGGACATGTCCCCTGGGGCAAGGGCAGCACTGCTTCTGAGACCATCCAGCCAGCACAGGGGCACTTAACTCACAGTTACCTAATAATACAGGTTTTATAAGTTGTGGATTTCCACTCAGCTACTTCTACAGGCTGGTCATGATTTACTGAAAGCGGCATTTCACTCTGAGTAAGAAATACAAATTGTAAATTGGTAATATTTGAGGGTACTCTCAGGCTTATCATCTTCATTCCAATGCTGACTGGACTTAATGGATGCTTTCCAAATGAACAGAACTTTAGGATAATTAAAAACTTCAAAAGAGGGGAAGTTACCAGTGTTATTGCAGTTACTTAGTACAGATTAGTGAGAAATAGACTAACACTTGCACAAGGCTGTATATGCCATCCAGAACATAAAACTCACACTTGACATGTAAGTCACAACATTTGAGCATTTCAGTCCTTTCTGTAGCATCAATAAATATTTTGAAAGTTAAGTATTGAAACATATGGCCTCATCCTCCAAATTATGAGAATGGAGCTCAAGTACTGCCATTGAGGATTTTAAAAATTATTTTTGGCTAAAATTTATAAAATAAAGCAGAAACTGAAATGCTAAGGATGCCCCTTATCTCCAGGAACTGCGATTTTAGAAGAACACAAAATATTAAAGGAAAGCTGAAAACTTGTGAGAGTTGGCACAGGTAGAACACTACATAAACAGGTCTGTAAAACTGTAGTAACTCTGCCAGGCCGAGCAAAATGCTGTTTTGCACAAAGCAGTTGAAATTATTTTCTTTAAGGCTGTCATATCCATTTCCTGTAAACGTGAAAATGAGGTAACCTATTAGCTCACCACTCACTGTGACATCAGTTCCTGGTCCCTGCCACTAGCTCCAGCATCCCACACATCTCCCTCTCAGCATTTTACTGCCCTCAGACAGTACAAAAAGTATTTAACAACCTTTCTTGTTAAGAGTCAATCCATTATGTAGCTGCCATGGAAATTTGTGGTGAAATATCTGTTTATGCTTGAAGAGACTGGGGCTTCAGTTTGTTCCCCTGCCCTGCAGTAGCCTGGTAGCTTCCACAGGGACCTCCCAGGATCATGCACTGCCAAAGCCAATGGCTTTGTGGAGGTAAAGCTGCCTGGATAACATGGCATTTCCCTCTGGGGAGCTTCCTTCTGGTCAGCAGTGTAAAGGAAAGTCCTTTTTGTGTCATTCCACCTGGCACGTCATTTGGGCATCAGTTGAATGGATTCATAAAGTCCTTTGTGACTTGAGGCAGGCAGACAGGGAAAAGGAGCTCCAACCCTGGGGGATGGAATCTGTAAGCAGTAATAGCAGCACCTCCCCTCTGTTGTGTGTCTGGGTGAGGGGGAGTTCTGATATCTCACAATTTAATTAAAGTCAAAGTCCCAGACGACTTAAGCTGCAAGGTCTGACCCACTTTTCTTCTGACAGCTCTAAAGGATTGCTTTGAAACCTCACTTGCACTGGGCCTGCCCTGTGCCTGCAGCCATAGCTCTGCAAGGAAATCTCCCAGCCATTCTATTTTCCACAGCAGGTAGATTGTAAAGTGAATATCAGAGGTGGGACACACAGAGACTGTGTTCCCACAAAGTTATGTCTCTTAGGAAGTAGAGATGCCACTCATGTGGTCTCTGATGAAGAAGTTCTTCTGATGAATCCCCACATTCCCAAGGTTGGCTCTCCCACCAGGGGAGAAACATTCAGGAGATGGTGGGGAAAACGTGTAGGGATAGAGAAAAAACGGATGTGGGATGTGGGAAAAAACGGAACTAGGATGTGACTTTGGTGTCAGGGTGTGCACTGCCCAGCCACCCACCTGCTCATGATTCCCTGTTCCACACCAGGCGTGGTGGCCTGGGTGAGTACGCAGTGAAGCTTGGAGTACTCTCCCAACCCAAACCTGCTGTGCATAATGGTTGAACTAATTTTGGCCGGAGGGAGTTGAATGAACTTTGTTTTCTACTGATATAATATTGTCATGAGTTTGGAGGGAACTGTCTTTCAATCACCTCATTGAAATGTTTGGGGGGGTGTGGTCCCTGTAGTGCCACTTCCATAGGACTATGTGTCATGGCAGGAGCAGTCCTATAGCTGTGTGGCCTGTCTTTACCATGACACGCAGAATGCTTCTAGCAGCTCTTGGAGATGTAGGATTGACAAATATCCCAGCTTTCACCTTTTACAAAATAACTGTCGTTGTGAAGAAGATATGAAAACACAATGCAAGAGCAGTCTGTAGGTACAAAATTGAAAATACCCATCATGCTTCCACTGTAAAGGGAGTCCGTTCATTTTAATTTGTGTCTGTTAACGAGATGGTTCAGCAACTTTGCAGCATTTTCAGGCTCAGAATGACTGGGAGAGGACTCTGTTCCAGAAAAGCCTGGGCTGCTGAAGTGAAGCAGGTGAAGTCAGTGGTACTAATGAAAGTGAAGGTTTGCAAAATCAAACTTTTAAAATGCACATAAGCAAAACAAATGAGATTTGTCATCCTTTCAGGGTCTCTCTAAGTAATTTTCTGCAGTGACTATAATCTATCCTGTTATGAGGCAATGCTGCCAATGGAAGCAACCACCTGCATCCACCATGACTCCAAATCCAGATTCTCAGGAATTTCACCTGTATGAAATAGTGGTGTCAGTTTTGGGAGCCCAGCCTGCCCTGGGACTGCACATCACAACAACCTCATCATTGCTGTTCTCTGGTTGAGTGCAAAAATGCACTTTCTAGGTACTTTATAGCACCAAATGTCATCTTGACTGCATTGAGATGAAGATTGTGGATTACTTCTATTAATGACTGCACATAGGAAGGCATGTGCTGCAGAGCAGGGTATGTGTCTGGCATATGGAGGCATGGGGCTCCTATTTTCCCCAGGAGTGCCCACCCTGCCCAGCCAGCCCTGCCCACCCCCATAACAGGAGTCCAGATCCCCCTGCACCCACTGAGGCCAATGCAGTTGTAACTTTGGTTCACCCTGTACATACAGCTCTTCCTTAGGAGAGTTATTTTGCTTTTTTAGCAACTGGTTTTGAGGTAAGTTTTTTACATTTCCATGATATTAACAACTCTCAATTGTTTGTTTCTAATGCAGAATCCATTTATATTTATGAAAAGGAATGTGTCAGAAAGTACCAGCAAATTATACCAAAGAAATCTCAAGATGGTTTCACAAGTCATTATTATCATCCTGTGAGGTCAGGAGGAAACTGGTTTGTTTAGTGACACATTGTTTGATTTAGCAGCTGAGTGACTCACACCAAATTGAAGATTTGTTGCTACATTGAATGCTTAATTGCAAAGATAAGCTGTGCTGTTAGTTCAAAGATAGTGTGTAGGCTGAGATGAGCAGATGCCAAAATTGTGAAGACAATTGCTGAAGTTTAAATTACAAAGTCTGAATTGAAAGCTGTGATTAAATAAGGACTGTTCTTCATTAATCACTATTTAGGTTTTCCCCTCTGTTTCATTCTTCACTTCGCCAGAAGCAACACTATAGAGAGGACCTGATGCAGAGCTAAATATCAGTGACTGATTTGAATCTTGCTTACATGGATCCTCCACTTCCACTATATAATTAGCACCAGTAAAGCTACCCAGGTGCAAAAGTAATCAGAATTTTGGCTTTATTCATTCATTTATTCTGAGATGGGTTGACAGCATGCAGACCCCTCCCATCACCTCTGTGTCCTGTGCTTGTCCCAAAAGGCATGTGTGTGAGCATCACGTGAACTGTTCCATGTAATTACTGAAGCTCACTCCTTCCTCACTTGTGTCTGCTGCAAACAGGAGCAGCTCAGCTGAGCACCCAATATGAGCTCACTGGCTCACTGGTGGTAAAGAGTGGCAGGAAAAACCGGGATGCTGATTTGGGTGTAGCTACAGCCCTCCTACTGGGGTTGCCCGTGGCTGGGCGGGAGGAAAGCAGGGAGGGGAAAGAGCCAGACTCTTAAGAGTCACTTTTCAAAGTGCTGGCAGAGGCAACCCTGTTTCTTACCTGGCAGCTGAAAGTCTTGTCTCTGTGTCCTGATGTCCTTGGGGATTTAGAAGGGAGGTGACAGAGATGAAGCTCTCTCTGGAGAATCAGCTATGTATATTTAATCTTAACTTTTCATCTGGTAAATCCAGCAATGACATAAACTTGGGGGCAGGAAAAGTGTGTTTGGTTTCGAGCAGCAGGTGGAGGCAGAGGGATTCGCCACAGTGAGTTGGCAGGACAAGGCTCCCAGCACCCTTGGGGACCCTTGGGCACCAGAAATGGCCGAGACACCCCTGTCCACGGTAGGGGGGACAAGATGCAGAAACTCCCCCTCGTTGCTGCGAGGTCCTTGCTTTGCTCACCAGCAGATGGGGTAATGTCTGACACCAACAGCAGCTCGAGGTATAAAACAGGAAAACCTTAACTATTCATAAAGGAGAACCCGGATGCTCCCCGCTTCCCCTCCGCCCCCAGTTTGAGGGCTTGCTGCCGGCTGCTGCCCGCTCGGATACAGACGAGCGCATTCGCTGTCCAAATCAGATGCTGTAATGTCGCTGTGGCTGACAGAAGCAAAGGCAAAACTGTGCGGTGCAATGATGCCGTGGCTGCCGCCGACGCCATCAGCGCCGTGTTTGCAGGGACACTGCTGGTGCTCGTTACCGGAGCCCGGAGCCGAGCACGGGGCGGCAGCTCCGCATCCCGGCGCCTCCGTCACGCAGTGTCCTTGGGTGAGGGGCGGGATCACCCCGTCCTGCGCGGCGGGAATCGCGCCCGCCGCGGCACTGCCCGCTTGTTTCTCTAAGAGGACACCGGCTAAAAAACGCCCTCTGCATTTCCCGCAGCCCAGGGGAGAAGGAGTTCATTGCCGTGGCTCCCCGGGCAGCCGCAGCGGGGCCGTCTGGCTGCTGTCGGCGGCGTGGCTCCGCGGATGCGAACCCCGCAGCACGAGTTTGGCTCGGGGGGAACTAGAGGAGGTATTTGAACAGGGTAAGCACACAGTGGAAGCTAAGAACAGAAATCATCGATAAATAAACCCCAAAGCTGTTGGCTGAAATCCCATTAAATGGGTGCCAGGACAGGCGTAGGTTTGTGATGCTGTCGGCACGACGCTGCGTGGTTCGTGCCAAAGACCGGGACAACACCCGAAGGGGGGGCGACGAGGTTCTCAGTGTGCCTGCCTGTGGTGACAATCCCTGACTGTCACCACAAACCCAAACCTGAGCGGAGATGACAGTGCCCTTCATCTGCAGAGGGCACCCCAAGCACACCCCGTTGCTCTCATCACACCCCACATCAGAACTCAACAGCTATCGTAGTTGTATGGAAGTTACAGGAAACAGTATTTATTATCAACCCAAAGCCAACAGTTTCCCATTGCCTCGGGGAAGATTAAATAAGAACCCATGAGTGGGATGAAAAGAAAGAAAGCGATGATTTGATCCAGAAATCATGGGTCTGGGGGGCAAGTTTCAAAGCAAAGCTTTTCCTTTTTCTAAGCGGGAGTACGACAACACCGAGTGAATCATCACTCCCAGGGGAAAAATAGGAGGGTGAAAACCCTCCTACCTCTCCTGTGAAAGCGCTATCTGTGCCCAGTTGTTCCCGTGAAATAACAATATTGGCTGCCGGGCTTGTTCTCCCTTGCAAATAGATTAGGCTGCTGCGATTTAAGCTTATTGGAGATATTGCCCTCAGCTCCCAGGATTACCTTATCAGCAGCAACCAGATGGAGCGTATCAGTCATTCCACACCTGTTGATTCTACATGGGAGCCAAAAAATTAATTGCTTAGAAGTGTAAAAGTAAAAACCTAAAATCATGGGGGAAAAAAAATTTAAAGGGAAAAAGTGGGGAGGGATGGGAACTTCTGATACTGGTATGAGTGCCAGCACGTTTTGGAGCATGTCTTATGTGGCATCTGATGCAGTTTGCAAACGCGAGAGGATGGAGACCCCAGAGAGCAGGTATTTTTGGCAATACCCATTTAGCAGCTACCAGCCGTGTTTAATTTGCATACATATGACTCGTGGAGATAACAGCAAATGCAAAAAGCTTTCTAGAAGGATGCTGCACAGAGATGCTGTCAGCTTCCCGCTCCCGGGGTGCCGCTTCCCCGCCTCGAAGCGCTCCCAGCGGGAATGGGGCTCCCCATTCGGAGCCGCGAGGAGGAGCTCCCGCGCCGGCTGAGTCCCCGCGCAGGGCTCAGCCCGGGCCCGTCTGTTCCCAGCCTCCCTGGGCTGCGGAGCGTGGAGGAACAGCGGCTCCCAGCCCGTGGCAATCTCCGGGTGCCCGAGCCACGGGCGTGAAGCAGATTAGATCTCCACGGCTGCCACGGGAACGTGTACCGTGAAACAGCTTGGGAAGCAAACACATGAGAGAAGGATCAGGCTTGTTCCATCTTCTGCAAATCACTAGTCAGATTTTGAGTGATGGGAATAATGGCACCAAATTAGGGGGACATTCGTACAATGACAAATATAGAAAACCTGATATTTTTAGTGTTGCCCTCTGTCCTGAGGAGCCCCGGAGCTGGGGACGAAGTGAGGGCATAAGGATATTACTCAGCTCCCTGCACCCGTGGGGCATCGTGCAAGCGCCGCAGCACTGGAGGAGGCAGCGGGGTGGGATCTCACCCTGCCCCACACCTCACACGGCTCTCTGGGCACTCTGCGGGCTGCTTCATTTCATGCACATCATGCGATTGCAGCTCTGCCTGTCGGGTACGCGGGCTGAGGCCGGGCAGGCAGCACAGCAGCCCCGGCTCCACGGCAGCCCCCGGTGGCGAGCAGGGTGCGCTGGAAGCCCGGCTCGCCCGCGGCTCTGGGAACACGGGCTGGAGCCCCGGGGCACTGCGCACCTCGAGAGCGCCCGAGGCTGCCTGGCGGGCACAAAGCTCCTGGTGACCATCAAAATATGACCTAGAAGATGCAGCTAGCGTGCGTGTGCACACACTGGGGAGACACGTCTCCTGCCTTTGTCACTGTAGGTAGCCGTAGCCCAAAGACGCAAGTGGTGGCAGAGGTTTGTGCCGTGGAGAAGTGGAGGAATTGCCTATCACACCCCAGGGGAGCCCCGCTCTGAGCAGTTACTCTATAAAGCCTTATTTTTAGAAATGTCTTATCATTTCGATTCCCCGAGACTAACTTTACATGACTCAGACATTTTGCTGTGCTGAATTAAATGACAGCAGTCTTTCCACGCTCCTTTATTTATGGATATGAAATTAAAAGAGTGCTGCTAGAAACTGCCGGGACTTAAGAGTCTCCTGTTCAATTTGCACAGCACACATTATTCGTCCTTGTTGTTTTAGCATAATTTTTAATTAAAATTGGCAAGTCTCTTAAGCCAGTCTGCATTCATGACCTTTAGCCCCAAATATGTTAACTCCTCACTGGAATAATTAGGCATTTATTCTCTATCTTTGTCTCTTCTTTTAGTTTTCTCCCATTAAGTGATACAGGCAACTGTCATAAATTTCTTATTCTCCTCATTTACCCCATTCAGACTTGCCTGACCTCTTAAGAGCTCCTTACAAGGATCTGGACTCTCACACTTTGCTTCTGTAGAGAAGTCCACAGCTGCTATCTCATTGCATGGACCAGTCATGGTGGGGAAGGTCGATGATGCCTTAAAGTCTGTAACATTGTTGCTTGAAATGAGAGGGAGAACAGTTTACAGAGCTGAACTATTGTCATGCAAATAGAGGAGCCCTTTCTCAGCATTGCATTTCATGTCCTGTCATACATAACAACAGTTTTGTTGTCCTCAGTGTACCAGATAAACCTCTGGGAGCTGGGGACTGAAATGAAAGTCTATGTAGCTGCCACCAACAAATTTTTTTTTTTCCCCTAAGCTGCAGCACTGATTATGAAATAGCACCAGAAGCCTTGTTGGGCACAGCAGTGCCCTGTCCATTCTGCCAAATTGTTGGGTCAGCTCCTGGTGTGTTTCAGTAAGGCTTTTGAGGGCTCTCTTGATTTATTCCCAGTCCCTGGATGGAGATAGCAGAGCTCCTGATGAGCAGTTTGGGGTGAGTCACTGGGCATCGTGGGCCTTTTCTGGAATGTTCAGCATTAGGGAAATATGTAGAAGGTTGCCTCAAAGATTGTTAATAATGGAGTGGAGATTACTGCCTACTGGTTCACAAAAAACCTGCTGTAGAAGTGCCTATACCAGGAAAAATGGGTAGGAATCTTCTTGTGTGACAGGTCACTGAAGGTTTCTTCAGTGTTACTCGGCAGAAATAGATGCCTAAAAGCCTTTAGCCACCTCACCTGTCTGTTACAAGTGTTCTTTCAGATGGGATGAATCACTTTCCTGGAATTGCCTGTTCCTCTTCACTGACTCTAAAGAGAGTTATTTGTCTTCATTTGGCCAGCTAAATACAACCTCAGGCAACCAATGGGGAAGAAAAAAAGATATTTTTCCTCTGTAAGGAATAGGGTCTGAGTTTCTCACTGACTCTCAGTACAGGAGATTTAGGGTCAGTCTCTGCACACTCTGAGACAGTGGAGGGAAGCAGACATCTCCAGGGTAATCCTGATTTATGGGCAGCACTGCCCTGGCAGTGCCCAGCTCTCTGTGCTCCACACAGACAGCACCAGATGCTGCAACTCCACAGACAGCTCACACTTCTGCCCCAAGACTGCTGCAATCTGTCCAGCTGAGGTGAGTTGAAATAATTCTCTGGAAATAAAACAAATGGAAGAAAGTAAACCCCAAAACAACTGAAAAACTGAAATCTATTGTGGCAGGTCTGCCACACTCTACATGTACCACAGCAGAAAGCAATCCTTTATGGAAGAGAGGCCTCTTAGAATGTCACAAAAGGACCCATAAACACAGTCTCTATAAAAATAGTCATCAAAAATGTGAGTGAAAGCCAGGAGGCTGCACAGACTTCCTGTCATTTCAATTCTTGTGCAGAAAAGTTGTGGGAAAGAGAATATAAATACACGTATATATTTATGTACTAAACATTATCTGTCAAAAAGATCACAGTAAGATTTTTGTCTTTTATGAAACAACAGTGACATCCAGTGGTACTGTAGGTGTAGCCAAGAAAAGGTAAAGCTTTTCACCCTGGGACAGGCTCCGTGCCCCTCGTGGGAGGCTGGCAGGAGGCTGACAGCTCCAGCTGCCCACTGCCTTGAGCAGCTCCTCTGTAAGGGATGAACCTGTAAAGGAAAAGAGAGAGAGAGGAAAAAAACAGTGTTTTTCAGAGCATGGAGGGAGGACACATGCATTTCAGAGGCTTTGTAACAGCACATACAGGTCAAAAAAAAAAGCAGCCAGTTCTCAGAAAAACAACATCTTCATGTCAATAAAAGTCTACTTCCATGTAAACAAATGCATCCTATAAAAAAACCTACTCCCAGGCACTTAATTTCACTTACTTTAAGACATAATTAAAATTGCCTTTTTCCTTTCTTTAATTTCCCTCTCATTTTCTGTTTTGTGTACTAATGTATAACCTTCTCAAAAATATTTTCCTTGGGCTTTCTCTCTAATCTCTTCCAATTTGCCCTTATTTTTCTACCATTTGGATTTGGATTGGCTCAATTAAATTTTCTTTTCTACTTCTGACTGGTTCTCTTAAATAAGCTCTGAGGGAGCGTCTGCCTCTTTCTGCTGTCATTTTGACTTGCTCGCTTATCGCTTTCCATCGATTTTCCTGTAGGATTTCATTTTAATCCAATTTACGGTGTCAGTAATCTGGGTCGTTTCTTTTAGTTAGATTTAGATTCCAACTAATTTCCTTTCCATTGACAACTGTCCAACTCGCTCCATTTAAATCATTGTACTCACTCTGTCTCGGCCACGCTGTTCCCTCTCCAGCTGGGGCTTGCTGGCTCTCCCTGCCGCTGGCTGGGAGGGAGGGAAGGGCTGGATGGCTGCGAGATCAGGTGGCAGGAGGCAGGGCGATGGAGGCAGACACCCTCCCCAGCCTGGGCTTCGCTTATTGCCTTGTGCCCAGAGCGGGTGGTGGGAGTGCAAATCTTCCCTCTGCGCCAGCTCCCCCGGCAGGGTCAAAGCCGGGTCCCGCCGGGGCAGGAGCGCGGTGCCGCAGGCAGCGCCCCGGGGACAGCAGCTCCAGCGTCCCGCGGACACCGAGGGGAGCCCGGCTCTGTCTGCACGGCTGTGCCACCCCTCGGCTTTGCCGAGGAAGAGTTATGAGACACATCTAAAGAGCCATTAACTAGTGGTGTGAAGCCAATACTCAGCAACAAAAGCATTTGAAACCCTCCTCCTGATCCCTGAACTATGATGCATGCTCTGGTTCCCAGAGTAAAATGGTCAAAATTTGTTTGTCAGGCATGAAGCTACAGGGAGCTGTGAACACTCTTCTTTCCAGAGTAACTCCAGGAGGTGTTTGTAGCTGTATGATGCTCCTTTCACTTTTGATTTCTTTCTTTTTCTTCTGTCTTATTTTCTTTTCTTGCATAATTCACCCATCCAATTCCTTCCTTGAAATGTAAATAAAGAAGCTGTTTCATCAGATCTATATGGAAAATCATAAATGCTCTTATCTCTTACAGCCTAACCACACATATGGGAAAAAAACTCCACACTATTACATTTTTTTTCTCAGAAGTGTACTTCTTTATAATGTTTAATTAAAGATATAAAAATAGTCTCTCCAGCTATTTTCCAATAGATCTATCTTGGCTTTCTTCTGTGGAAATATTAGGAAAATTCTTTAAAAGGAATTAAAAAGTAGTTATGCTTGGAAGCAAAGCTGCAGTTTTTAGTGCAGCTTACATTGAATATCACCACCACAAACCTCAGCTGAATCTATTAGAAAACATTACGTGCTCTTTCCCTGCCATACACCCATCTTTTGTCCAGTTGCCAACTGGCTTAACCTTTCATCAGCAAATAATTTTCACTTAATGAGAATTTACTCTTAAGTGCCTTTTCCCTCAGGAACACACATTTCCCCTTCATCCAGCATAAGTCTTCCCATGCAGATTGCAGCGGTTATTGGAGCCTGATGAGCCTTATTACAGATATTGATTTGTCTTAGGCTGCTGCCTGGACAACTATTTGCACTGAAGCACCACGCACAAGGATCTGCCTTCCTTTTTCAGTGGCTGCTTATTTTCCTCGTGGGGGCATAGGCAGGCTCACCCTGGTCAGCTCCAGTGATCCTGCTCTGTGCCTTGTGAGGACACACTGGGCAAAGGCAAGGTGGAGGCTGAAATGGGCTCTCACCTCTCCCAGACGGTGCAGGGTTATTTTTAGACCTGCACATCAGACACAGATTTGACTGATGGGAGCTTGCTTTCAGCTGCTCTGTCTCTCAGTGAGTTTTTGAAGTAGTTCTGTGCTGCTCTCCACTATGACTCCTCTGGGTTTCCACTCTCAGAGCCAGGAGAGCAACGGCTGCCTGAGCAGAGCAGGAGGAAACTGGAGAGAGAGAAGAGGACAGCAAGGGTAGCACCTTGCTGTAAACATGGGCAGGGTGAAAGTCAGCATAAGCATCTTCAAGATGTCCTGTAATGTTCTTATCACGACATGGGCCCACTTCTTGCTATAATCCATGCACTTGCTTAACTTTGATCAAATGTCAAGTCCCACCAGGATCTAATAACATTCAAAATCACTTGAAGGAAGTTGCATGAGCAATATCCTATTATTGTTCTGCACCTCTGCATTGACACTTGCTGTGTTGCATATTAAATGTGCAAACATTTGCTCTCAAGCTATGTGAGGAAACTTGTGCAATAACACCCTGAGCTGTATGCAGTTCTGGGCACAACTTTTTGAGGACCAATTTGCAAACAAAAGGAAAGTAATTTCCTTCCAAAAAATTCTCTGAGGAAGATGAATCCTGTTTCTTAACTGTCTCTAACATCACATTGGGTCTGGTATTCATGTACCTGGAGGTCTTTACTGAAGTGCTGTTCAGTACATCTGTTCAATGTTTGTGCCTTCCTTTTCTTTAAGGGCTACAGTGTTATTTGCAGTCTCCATTTTTCTTCTTTCAAAGGGGAAAAATGAGCACTATTGTCTTGTCTGGTAAAAGATGAAAGCAGGCTTACTCTAGAACAATTTTAAAATCATGAGGCTGTTTCTCTTTAACAAGGTGTGTTATAGCTGTGCTTTATCCCCTGCTCCCCTCTGCTGGACCTCTGGTCTCAGCTTCCCAGACCCCGTGGTCCCATGAATGAATGAGAAGCGTGCCAGGCTGGGAACAGGGAACAGCTGCCTCCTCTGCAGCCTTCTTTGGGCTGCACCGGGGTCCCTCAGGCCGCCCCAAGCCATCGATGCAGGGAGTGAGGCTCTCACATGGGGTGGGAGAGGTCTACACCTACAGCACCTTTCTCCATGGGATACAGAAGCTGGGAGAGCCAACAATCCCTGCCCTAAAGTTCTGGGGACACAGCTGCCAAATTAAACTCCTAAAGTGAAGATAGGTCTACCTCACACATGCCCTAGAAATCACAGAGCTGCCAGATACCCTTCCCTTCTCTGCTGTGACCAATTTATCGAGTTAGGACATTAGGCATAAACAGTTTAACTGCTGCATTTGCAATCAATTTAAAATTAGCAAATGGCAAGTCCCACCTTGTCTGTTTGTTTGTTTGTTATCAATGAAACTATCCAAGGGTCTGAAAGTAAGTGCAAATCAAGAAATAGTTGCAGAGGTTTATAGTTCAAGTCAGGCAATCTCCTTAGGAGTTTGGGGCTGTTTAAAAGATACTTGTTTTCAAGTGGACCCTGATCCCACCACCACTTGTAGGTACACAGTCAGCAGCTTACATTTTCAGAAATGACTAATGTTCATTGAAGTTTAATATGAAGGAATTGCTATCTGCCTGCACACACCTACTGTGGTGCCTGAAATCAGACCTGAAAAACGCAGAGTTGAGAGGCCACTGGCTGCTTGGTAAATACAGGGCAAAGTATGTCTATTGTTTTTAGATCTTTGGCATACACATTTAGTTCCTTGTATTTCATGAGCAATTTGTAAAGTAGGGTAGTAGAACCATGAGTAAATCTAAGATGCAGAAGTAGGTATCTGGGTGCTCAACCCTGAGTAAAGGAGGTGTTTTCAAAGAAATTTTCAGTTTTAACTGACATAATTTCTATGCATGCTCCCTTAAAAATTTTTTGTTGATGGGAAATTATCTGGAGAAAGACGATCCTGCATTGACACAGAAACAAAAGGAGTGATTTCACAATGCTTGAAATGACAGTGGCTCTTCCAGTGGAACTTGATGGGAGCAGAGCTGGTGTTTGATGGTTCCCGCTTCAGTGCGGCTCACACGGGCATGCAGCTCTGTTACCATAGCACCAGGCTCTCCTGCAGCACATTCTCCATCAAGTGCTGGTTAAGATCTTTTTTTCTTAAATCCAAGAATCCAAAGCAAGTGACGTGTCAATAGAATGTCTTCAAAAGAAAAGATATACTCTGATACTATTATATTGTAATAAAGATGCTGGATCTGCAAGATTCCTTTTGATTGTTCTGTCTCCTCTCTCTCAACATTTTGAATCATCTTCCATCAATACACTATAATTTCCACTAGCTGGAGTGGAAATTTGCCACAAACAATGGAAAATGGATAAGAGAATAAATATAGGTGCTCCATCTTAGCACAGCACTTTGGATTTTGTTTCTTATCATGGCATGTATTATAGATACTGAAGAAACTGATGGATAGTAATGGCAAATCCCTATCCAGTCTTGGTTCAAGACCAAATTCAACATATAAAATAACAAAGGAATGGCAACATGGCAGTAATGCTTCCTTATATTTTCAGCCTATGGCCTGGATTTAGGAGCTTCAGGTATTTTTTGTACATTGTAAAAAATAGAAGCCTGATCACCCCAGATCACTCAGTCCTAAGTAAAGAAATAGTTACCTTTGGAGCACTTCTGATCCCATTGCACCAAGAGATAGCCCAGGATGTTGATGGTCAGACAGGTGTTATAATTAAATAGGGTAATGTCGGCCCCATATTCACAGATTTAAAATATGGAGAGATTTTAAAAGGTTTTCAGTTTGTGTCTCTAAGTCCAGGAGGCAGTTCATCATTTACAAATATCTAAAAGCATATTTTTTAGCTCCAAAAAGGTTTTGATTCAATCTAAACATTTTTATTGGATTCTCTGCTCTCATAAATCAGTTCTCAATAAGCCTCAGGAAGGAGTACCACTGTCTTCCCATAAATTTAGTACCTTTTAATCAAAGAAGGAAGCTTTGTATTGTAGCAGGCAGCTTATAAAGTGGCTTTTACCAAGCTGAGCCACTTATTTGTAAGCCTCTCTATTAGGGAGTTACAGATAAGCCATTTGAGAACTGAGCAAGGTCTGATGGCTGGAGACCAGGGGTGGTTTCCAGTGATACTGATGCAGATTTGGAGCAACTGCCCTAGAGTTAAGAGCTGGATGGATAAAAGCTGAAAAGTCCTCCAGCCACATGCTCATCATCCTCAATGCGCAGGTCTCTAGAGCTTCCTGTTGTTATGAAATATTTTGTTCAGAGGGAAACAGGAACACCACTTTGTTTTTCAGCATCCTTTTAATCTTGCAGCAGGATTAAAATGCTTTTTGGTTTAATGCTAATCATATGCCCCCTGATTTTAGAGTGGCCTGGAGTTCCTCTAAATGGTTTGTGTGGTGTGACGAGGCTGCTTCTGAGAGGATTAGAGAATTGTGCATGGCATTTAAGGTCAAAAAGGCCTCCCATTCATTTTTAAAATAACAAAACTTATTTTCCTAAAAATTCTGTCTTCCTGTAAATATAACAATATTATTNCAGAGGGGATGCCCTGAGGTACCCCCAGCCTTCCTTCCTGGGTGATAATCCCCTTTGGCACCCTGGTGTCACCAGCAGGGCATATCCCAGGCATGGGGCTGGCTTCTTATGAGACTTCTCCATTCACCAAATTGGGATAGTGGTATTTCTTCCATGTATTCCTATTTCCTCTATCTTGTTTTTCCCCTCAGGCAAGGCCACCTGAAAACTTGGGTTCAAGGTTGTGCAAACAAGGATTAAAATCTCCTTAAGGACCAAAACAACTGTCTGCAGATCTACTGCACATTTTAAAAAGAGCTATTTTGCTTACATAGCCTGCTAATTTCTTAGACACAGTCATGAAAGATAGACTGAATCACTTTGGAGAATGAAATTATTTTCTTATAAATTAGCCCTTTCCTCTTTTCTAGCTGATAAATTTAGCAAAATTTTCAATATCTATTTTTAACCATCTTTTACATTTAATTTCAGTTCATGCAATATAGCATGATGCAAGATATCTGAAGATTTGGAGTCCTTGTCAGCAGAAATGATTGGCAGCCTGAAGCAAAAATAACTCATTGTAATGGGAAATATATAGAACAGATTAATTTCTTTTTGCATTCAAATTATTTTGGGGAGGGAATTTTTTATGCTAGGTTAAACTCCTACTCCCTTTCCTCCTGCCTCCTCTCACTTCCCCCACACATACTTAGGTGGTTCCTGCTGATATTTTTACTGCTTCTTTATTCCAATATATATTTTTCCAAATATTTGAGTGTTTTAATTTGTCCCAAGAGCAAAGGATCAAACAGTGAAAATAATCTTACCTATCTCAGTGCAATCTGAACTGATCTCCATCTTAAAATAGGTATTCTTCTGAGGCATATTAGCTTTATTTAAAAACATTTCATTACATTACTTAATTTGCAAATTAGTCATTTAACATTCAAATCTTGTCTGTGGGAATATGTTCCATATAAGATCAGATTAAAACTCCTGACTTGGGACAGAGATGTATAGAGAAGGTGAAAAGGTAGTGACTGTTTCTCACTAACAACTACTAAAGGACATTAAATGACATTTCCAGCAAGTGTCAAAAGATGAAGCAATTTGCTACATAACCCATTATGAAATTGTGGAATCAGTTGCTGCCACAAATGCCAGATGTGCATACTCATGCAATGCTGGGCACGGGAGATATGGCAATGAGCTCACTTGAGCTTTTGTCCAGCTCAGCCTCTTGGGTCTTACACTCTCAGGTTCCTGTTGTGTTTCTTATCCTACATCTAGAAAATTAATCTAATTTCAGATTAACAAATAGCAAGTAAATTCATGCTAATCCATGGATGTAGTGGGAATTCTTCCTGTAGATGCTGAAGGCATAACTCCCTCTCCATGGGGGCAGGACACATAAGGCTCAGGACAACTTCCTAGTCCTATCCTCATGGCCCATTCAGCAAGTGAAACAGATTCACCTTTTTGTTTCTTAGCCCTCAAGGAGACTGATTACACTCAGATGGTAGATGGCTTTTTGAAAATAAGAAAACAGAAGTTGAATAGATATGCACCAACACTTTGGCAGGGAAAAATGTTTCCTTTCTGTGCCAGTCCTTCACTGTCCTATCAGGTAAATACACTGCCTGCCAAGGAGATCTACTCTTTGCACATAGACAGAAATATGCAAATCTTCACCACTGGGTTCCAGGGAAGGCAATAGGAATGAAGCAATGCAGACTTGAAAAATCTAATCATGGTCAGACTTCAGATTCATGTATTTCCCCTCCCTTTAGAAAAGGAATACATCTGCATTTCTTGCAAAGTTGTGCCTGAAAGCTGCTGGCAGTGTTTGCATCATCCACTGTCACAAGCGAGCCCAACCCTTGGTGAGGGGAGCATTGCACAGCCCCAGGATGTGGCTCAGCAGAGAAGCCCAGCTCAGGGCTGCTCCTCCCTGAGCTCTCTGCTAACCTAGCTTGACCATGGAGTTCAGGTCAGGACCATGGAGGAGGTCAGCTTGACCATGAGCTCAGGTCACATCACTGGAGTTCATGACCATGGAGTTCAGGTCATGTCCTCAGTTTAGCTAATCCACAGGTGCACAGTTTGCAAAAGAAAAAGAGGGCACAGAGCTTCCTGAGGTGCCTTTCATAGCTGACCCCCAAGAATAGGCAGTGATTAATGCATCCAAGTTTTTCTAAAAAGTGCTGTCTGGTAACATCACAAATGCTCCTACCCACAAAGCACTGGAGCAAAGATAAATAGAATTTTCTTTACTTCAAGGGAAATCATGTGGCTTGTTAGCCTGTTATAAGAGAAATAAAATTTTGATCTCTTTGATTCCTGGTGCCCTAATGACTTAGAAATATCAGACTTTCCAGGTGGGTCCCACTTCCTTAGGAGTCAGTGTGCTGTGATTCTCTCTTCCCTCCTAATTACAGCAGAGCTTATAAGTAGTATTGATAGCTTTTTATATGTATAGCTTATTTGAGCAATTTTTTTTGCAAGGTTAGAAGAGCATTTGACAGCTCACAGAAGGAAGTACCTTTGTCATTCTGTGGCTGCCCATGATGCCAGTGACCATTTGCTCACCAAACAGACAGAATTGCCTCTTGTAGAAAAGAAAATCAGACAGTGCAGTGTAGAAAGAAGCTCCACAGCATTTTCCCAGCACTTTGGCCTTTAGGACTCCCTGAAGGATCAGTACACATTCATTTGTTGTAACACTGGGGAAGATACAATCCTGCTTTATGGTCACCCTCACACTGTTTTTCTAGGCTGATGCAGTGTCAAAGTCAGGCAGCTTCATATGGCAGCACTTTGGCTCCTTCTGATTGAGCTTTTTGTCCCCTCCATCTTGGCAGCTCAAAAAATCAGCTCCATTTAATTTGAAAGAAAGACAATGGATGTCAACATTGAGAATTTCCAGTCTTTGAGAGGAGAAGAAGGAGTCAAGCAGCTGCCACGTGCACAAGGCTTCAGTGAGGGCTTTTCTCAGACTCAGCAGGGAAAATGAGATTCAGGCAGACTGTGTAATCAGTGATTCTTTCCAGCTCCTGAAAAAGGGCAAATAGACTTAAACATCCAAATTAAAAGATGCAGCTGAACGGGCTGTGGAATACAGTACCTACAAAACCAGCCTGGCTGGAGCTGTGCACTTTGCAGAGAATGTGGCTCCCGTGCATGAATAGTGAGGAGAAAAGAAAGAAAATAGAAGATAGCTGTGCAAAATAAATATTACTTTTCTTCTGTTTTAAGAATAAGATATCTCTAGGCTCATCTAGAGCTCATCTCTAGAGTTTGTAATAGAGGGGTATTATTTTTTGTAAATGAAAATGTCAGAAGTCCAATGTACAGGTTTGTGAGTTTAATAGAAATGGTTTCTGTTGTGATGATAAGCTTTATATTCTAGTCACGATGCATCAGCAGTTTATTCTGGAGTTCATTCTGAGGGGGTAATGACTAGGAAAATGACAAAGAAAACTGTTACTGACCATTAGTGAGCAATCACTCTGTCATATTACCAAGATAATTTAGATAAATATGGGGTTTAGCTGTCTCCAAGGGAGACGGGATGCTGATATCTTAGATAGTGCTGCTTTTTAAAGCTTTTCCTTTTGATGAATATATATTTTCGCCTCAAAGACACAGACTAGTTCCCCGTATCTTCCTGATGGAAATAGTAATAGCTCATTTCAGTGCTGTCATCTTTGCTCAGTTGTGTAAAACATGAAGCTACTGAGTTTTGCAGCAAATATGGAAAGCTCTGTTTGGAAACATAAGGTATTTAATAAATGAATGTAGAGTATACCATGTTTTTCTTCAATTGGCTTCCATTATTTTAGCAGCTGCTAATTATGCAGTGTTGATATTTAGAGAAAGAGTAACAGATTTATCTGTTCCATCTGGATAATCAGGCTTTTAGAGCATGTCCTTCTACCAACATCGGACTTAACTCTTCCTGTTTCTTTTTTTGATCCTGAGGCCATGTCAAATGAAATTAAAAGGTGAAAATTTCAGTTGAAATAACTAGACATTTTTGTTCTAGTTTTTAAAAGTAGTTTCACTGTAGTCATCACTGGCATATGATGGTTTAGAAGGGGCTGCATTGGATCAGCTTGATATTAAGATTTGGATTCATAATACACAGTCCAAGGACTTCCAGATCCATCTGCCAACACTAGGTTTAAGCACGCTGTATAATATGGGTTTTCCCATGTTGTCTGTTAAATATCACATTTTTTCCCAAAAGCATCTAGTTTTGCAGGAAGGTTTTGCAGCAGACAGATGATTGCTCAGGTCTAAAATCAGATATTCAGATGCAGGGACACAGAAAAGCAGCATTTGCACTTTGTACATGCAACTGCACCATACGTGCACGAGGCAATCCTGCCCAGCCTGTGGAAGTGCTGCAAAGCCACTGCTGTAAAGAATTCAGTCACCATTGTACCCACAATCTCCATATGTCCATGAACAGCCCCAAAATGGATGTGCTACACATCATCCTTGGCATGAGCCACTCAGCTCCTGGTCTGTAATCTGAGCTCTCATCTTTAAATTGACTCCACATTCTTGAGCATTGTCAAAGTGGTGAGATCTACCTGGAGTGGAAAATATCCAGAGCCAGGACCAGAAGGAGGAGCACATCACCCTGATTCACCTCCAAGGACATTAACTCTCCCGGCACAAATGACAATTTGTATCTTCAGCTTCAGTAATCTTTTAACTAGAGATCAAACTAAACAAAGGAAGAGCTCAAGGGTCTCAAGAATTGATGTTGCAATAGACTTGGGATCAGACCCTGCTACTCCTGAACTTGTGGTCAATTTTTTCCTTGCAGCATGATGCTTTTGCATCAATTTAAGTGGCACAGCTGTTGAATATTAGAAGGTCAAAATTAAGTCAATGGATGGGATGTGATGGAGCTGAAAGGACAGAACTGTCACAGGGGGGTTGTCAGATAGGTTGGAGACACAGCCTACCAGGTCTTGGAGTATGATGGGACAGAAGAGATACCTGTACAATGCACCTGGTTTAATTTGGGATAGAATAAACTGCTACAGGCTTTCTGTGGGGCTGAGACCTTATGGAGCCCTGCCAACCCATGAGAATTATCAGTAGGCCAGACTGCAGTCCCCATTCACACAGTCCCCTGGAGCAGGGAGCCTTTGCTCTCCATAAGCTATATTATTTTTTGCAGACTTAAGCCATGATTTCTCAACCTAAGTGTCAGCACTGCTGAGTGAGAGCAGATATAACCACTCCAACTAAACATATACTCAGCAAAATAGTGAACTCATTTTGGGTAACACATTTGGGGACAAGTAATTTCTCTTTGTTGCACTCACCCTGCCTGGTGGGAGGTAGTTCCTCTGCCTGCAGGCAAAAATGAGCCAAGGAAAGCATAATTAATAAAGGCTAAATTTTCACCATTAATGTACTGTGGATTTAATTCCCTCAATTTGCTTACTCTGTTGTTTTATTTTACTCAGGCCAGACTTTCCTGTTTTTTCAACCTATTTTTAGCCCAGCAGAAGTCATATTGGATGCCATGGCTATTTCCATAGCAACAGGCTGTTCTAAATCTTGATTAGGATTTCTTGGCAGTGCTGTTTTCTCAATGTCTGTTTTTTGAAGAAGGAAGCTTTAGTCAACCACAAGCCTTTAAAGAAAACAACTGTAAGTGGATATAATTATTTTCTGGAAAAGAACACCAGAATTTAGTAGGATGTGTTTTTATAGGAGTTTTGAAGGCCGAACTGTGAGATAACATATATACTAAATATACCACACAGTATGTGGTTCCAGAAGATGACTAAAAATATCAGCCTCAGGAGAACACTTGTTTCTTCATATTTAATCCAAATTAAATGCATTTTCCCCCCAAATGGTGTGTCACAATGCTTTGTGTCTTTCTGTACAATGCTTTTCTCCAGTGGTCAGGTTCCTCTTTTGAGTCAGATGTGTTTTCACCAAGGCTGTCTGGCCTTTAACCAGGGACCAAAAGGACATTATACACTTCTGAAGTCACTAAGCAGGCACTCAATTTTGTTTTTCTTTTCCCCTATTCTACTTTTCTGAATCTTTCAGCCTCTATGTGTTTAATTCACTGGAAGTATGGTTCTCAAAGGGGTTAGTGGAAGGATATATACTTGTTATGTAGTCAAAAAACTTGTGACTAAAGTTGCTGATGAACTGCCATGATCTCTGTAATACTGTGTAAAGGTTTCAGGAGCTTTCAGATTAATCTGAATTAATCCTAAGAAATAACAGAAGAATAACAAAGCCCCAGTGCACTTTCTGCAAACAGTAGCATAAAGGCCAGCAATTATTTAATTTGGTTACCTTATACAAGCAAAATTTTTTCATTTATCCTGGCTGGTAAATTATTATTAACATGATGGTCATCCAGGTTCCAATCAGTTGTGTGCTGGCAGAGTAGAGCTGCAGAGCTGGGGCAGTTACAAAATACCAGTATTGACCTCTTTGTCAGGCTGAACACTGCAGGTTAACTTCACAGAAAGTCCCTGTTTGGTCTGTCTGATCATTGGTCAAAATGTTCAAGCCTACCACAGATGGACAAAACATATAGATATGTGTCTCCCAGACAGAGCCTAGTGGGACAGCAGCTTCCACAGGATCCACTACTGCATGGTAAGACATTTGTCACTTTACTGCTTTTTCAATTCTTTTCTTATATTTTTATTTAAATAATTACTGTAAAATGCGGGAAAGTGTATTTATTGTTCATTTATTGTTTATTGTACTTTTCTGACAGGAGTGGTAGCAGTGGCCAGATCACAACCACAGGCAGCCCAGGGCCTGGCCCTGAGCAGTACCCAGCAGCTAGAGAGCAGTAAAAGCACAGGGCAAGCTGTGCCCTCCTTGTAGGCCTTCCAGCTCTACCATTACAGCCTCTGAAAAACTACACCTCTGACACTTTTTGAGAGAGAAATGAATATATATTTCACTTTTGTCGGTGGATTTTTCTTCATGGAATTTGTCTCATTGGTCCCGTGGAAATGACTCGTAGAAGACATAATTCTGCAGGAATTATGGAATAGCAGTTTAACTCTACATCATGGGGAAAAACCCCCTTATTTGATTTGCTCTGGGCCTATGAATTTTTCATCTGAAGTCCACCTACTCTTTCCTCACTGTTATGTTCACCTTGTCCAGGACACTTGTGCTCTTAGAGAGTTACTCTTTCCTTTATTGTTAAGCAAATGCATTCTAGTGTAATTAATGGAAGTTGCATTATATCCAAAAACATCCTATTTCCCTTCCTCTAAATATCTCCCAGTTCCATTATGTTCCCTGTGGGCAGAAATCTGTGGACCAGAACTACCTAAACAAGTGAAATTCAAATACATCATGCATTGCTACAGAGGCACAACCGTGTTTGCTGGTTTGTTCTCTGATCCTTTCTTGTAATTCCTCATGTTTGGTGCATTTCTTTGACTGCTGAACTTTGAGCTTGCAATTTTAATATGATACTTACAGCCCAAGTTTTTGCGTGTCAGGTCAAACAAGTTTTCATAGTGCTTTATATGTATCTGAATTCAACCTAATTTCCTTTTTCTTTTTTTTTTTTTTTTGTGCAGTCCAACATCACTTCTGCTGCTCTCAACAACCAGCCCTAGTTTTTTCCTTCTGAATAACTCAGTGAACTCTGTGTCATCAGCAGACCATATCACCTCCCTGCTCTTTCCATTTCCAGTTTGTCTGTGATTATACTGCACCACTCACCCCAGTCGTAATCACCTCTACTGTAAAAGCTTCTCTTTTTTTTATCTTGAAACCAATGAACACGTTCAGGCCAGAGCCATCTTTCTTCCTCCCTTGCAGCTGAACTACTTTGACAAGCCCATTGTCCAGTAGTCACCCAAGAAATTTGGTGCCTAAATACAAAACACCATGTATGTGAATGTCTAGATCTGTTGATGCTGGCTGGAAATGATGTGATCTTATCAAGTTGTTGCAGTTTGCTTTGTCCATATTTGCTCCATAGCTTTGCTCACTGGCCCTTGATTATGTCTGTGCACGTGTATTTGTAATTAAGTGCCACTAGCACAGCCCGATGTCTCACAGCCTGGAGCACAGGTGGGTTGGGGCACATGCTGTGCAAGAGCACTGAAGGTAAAACAACATGAGCATTACCAGGGCTCTCATTTCACACCTTTCTCATTTTTGACAGTGCTTCTAACACTTGTGCTTCCATGAACAATATGGATACAGCTCCTAACACACACTCGTTGTTGACAACTGAGTTATTTAATGAATATGATAACTGTCATGTTGAAAAAAGGAAAAAGGTGTCATGTTTGTAGACATCCCCATAGCCACCCCTCACAGCCACCCCTGCAGATACCCTCACAGACAGTCCTGCAGCCTTGTATGCCCCAGGCTCCTCACAGCCACACACAGCTGAACAGACAGTGTGCTCTAATATGGGAGGAGGGAAAACACAGACTGAAACAGCAACAACCACTGCCAGCCAAATCACCCTCCAAGCTCTTAAACTGCCCTGAAATGGTGATGCTCTTACACAGCCTAGGGAGATTTTTAAATTGGTGTTTCTCACAATACCTTTATTCAGGTTGTGGATACCTGATAGTAGAGAGGGACATACTATGCTGATGGCAGAATATGGGCTGTCCATGGCAGCTGGGGAGAGACATGACACAGAGTTGTAAGTTAAAAAGCACAGTCTTAATTTTCTTCTATTTTTAATGGCGAAAACAATTTGATGTTATATGTAGTAAATGACACTACAACATTATTTTTGTTTTCTGTCAACACACATTTCCCCCACAAAGTCTTTATTTTACAAAAACAGAAGGAAAGAAGTCAGCCTTCTGTGACAGATTTCCTAACATTTTGTAGACAGATGCACCAAGACACCATTACATGCCAGCCCTATTTTGAGCAGGGATTTTGGTATATCATAGCCAGTGTTTATATTCTTGCGTTGTTCTATTTGGGGATAGAAAATCTATGCAGGATATATGAAGTAAAAGTTCTGTGGGAAGTAAATGATTTCCCATTCTTGTTGGATCATGCATAAGAGAAGGTCACAACAGCACAAAATGGGGTCACTTTCAGATAAAATATATGTAATAATATCAGCAGAGATTTTCTTTGATTAAAGATATCTTCTAGAGGAATTAAGTGATGTTATGAAAGTGATTTCCAAATATAGTTGCAAGATAACCTTTACTGCACTGCTTTTATGGCTATCAATTAAAATACATATCCCCATGAAATTTAATATGTCAGTTGTAATAGCTTTGTAAATCTTAATGTTCTTCCATCTGTAGTTCAAGAGGTAAATTCATGGCAAAAAAAAGGACATGTTCTTTCTTGCAAGGGAGAATCTGGTACTCCACAGGCATGCCAGGTGTAAATAAACACAAGCTTTTACACATACTATATACACATATGCATACAAATACATGAAAATAAGTTAATAAAAAAACTTGGTTTTCTTTTAAATGTGCTGCTTCCATGGTGTTCTTGTTGAATAATGGGATTAGTTCTGTTATTTGGGGGAATATGATTTCAACACTGATCACATTTTCCTTTGGCCATAAGTTCAGCATAAACTAGACAGGCACGGATTCTTGATATCTAGTGCACTTCAAACAAGAGAGAGAAAAAATAATAAAGAAATAGGTGTCATTATTTGCTTAGGTTTATATTCGAAAAACAGAGTCCTGAGCAAACCAAGCTATTGTTTTTGGAGGACAGCTCAGTACCCAGTGTGGTTTTGATGTATTTGGTCCCTCATTTCCTTTTGCATACCCTGGGCATTTCAGCCCCTGGGGTTAAGTGTGGCCTCCTAGCCCCACACATTTCAATGGGGCTGGCCTACATCTGCCTTGCCAGAGCTGCCTTTGTCCACTGTGTTCACTGATAGGAGAGTCAGGTGACGTGGTGGTGAGCTCCTGTGCTGCCTTAATAAGTCCCTGTCTCAATCTACCCATGGAAATCAGCACTGATTTTCCCAAGCTGTCAAAAGGTAATCCCAAAAAGGACCTCTGTGGCAAAACTTTAGGAAAATTCAGCATACACCAGAAAATACACTTTGCAAGGCAGACACAATGTAGCAAGTCTAGCTATATTGCTTTGCTCTCCAGTAAACTTTTATTATTGTGTTATGGTAACCTGGTGCGCTGGTTTGGGATGGGGTGGAGTTAATTTTCTTCACAGCAGCTGGTACAGGGCTGTGTTTTAGATCTGTGCTGAACACAGAGTTGATAATACAGAGATGTTTTTGTCCTTGCTGAGCAGGGCTTACACAGGGCCAAGGTCTTTTCTGCTTTTCCCATGGGCACACTGGCAAGGAGGTTAGGGGTGAATAGGAAGATGGAAGAAGACACAGCTGGGATAGATGACCCAAACTGACCAAAGGGATATTCCAAACCATATGACATCATGCTCAGAATATAAAGCTGTCGGAAAGAAGGAGGAAGAGGGGAACATTTGAAATGATGGCATTTTTCTTCCCAAGTAACCATTTCACATGATGGGGCCCTGACCTCCTGAAGATGGCTGCACACCTGCCTGTCCATGGGAAGAAGTGAATTACTTCCTTGTTTTCTTTGTGTGCACAGCTTTTGTTTTCCTTATTAAACTGTCTTTATGCCAACCCCCCTCCCCGAGTTTTGTAGGTTTTACCCTCTCCATTCTCTCCCCGATCCCTGGTGGGGGAGTGAGTGGCTGTGTGTGTGTCTGGTTGCTGACTTTGGTTAAACCACAACACCTGGATAGGACAATACAACCTCTTTATGCTCAGTGATCCCATGCATTTAACTAAATTTGCTTTCAAAATGCTGGTGGGGACATTTGTTCTCCAAGACTTGTGTCATGGACATGCCATAGCCTCAATTAAAGCAATATACAATATTTAACTGTTATCAAACTTGTTTTAAGTTTGGTGAGCTGCTGAACATCACAACTATAAATTTTAAGGGAGCATTTCTCTAGAATAATGCAGATATCTCAGATAAATGCTGCCACTGTTATGACGGAATCTTTTATACTCATAGAGCCTTAGCAGATTTATTAAGTTTTCTTCCCTCAAATCCTCACAGTTTACTGTATGTGACAAGTATAAACCCAGAAGACTGACCCTTCATAAATGCCAAACAAATATAGAAACATTGCAAAGCCTTTTGCAAATGCATCAGTCACTCATCTCCCAAGGCTGCAAGTTTTTGATTTAAGTTATTGCAGCCTTTCCTATTTCTTGTTCTCTGTCTCTTTTGCCAGGTTTAGGATTGTGTCAAGCCCCAAGTGAGTGTGCTCTGCTTGTCCTACTCCTCCAAAAATCATCTGCTTCACTTCAATGGGAAAAGACTATTTGGCTTTTGTGCACTTAGCCTGCCTCCTTCAGAAGGTGTCCTGGCACATCTCAATATTCCTTCACTAGGCAATAGTGAACTAAGAGGATGAGACTTCTTCCATTTTGCACGCTAACCTCAGACCCTGGGTCCTTTCTTTGGGTGCATGGTTTTCAGAGCTTCTCTCCAATTGTAAGAAATTACTTTCTACTAAACCAAATCTCAGCAGACTATGTCCAGCCTTCGGTTTTATAGGATACCCCAATTCAACAAAATGTTCACAACCAAATTTAGTCCTAAAGTTGGTCCCCTTCAGTCTGATGGAAATGTAAAGAGCTGATGGCACATGTTTTATAATAAAACATGACACAAATCAATCTGTTCAGTGTCATGTTTGACTTCTGTATTCTGATCTCCCACATGGCATTGATTACTCTGCATCCAGCCATTTAGTATCAATTTTTCTGACATTCTGGGGTCTCCATAGATAGAGATATCAATGCTCTAATTTATTAGACTGACATTTTCTTCTGCTATGAAACAAAAAGAAAAGGAAAAATTGAATGCCAGTGTTTATCAGAATAGTTTTTTCTGATTCAGTCATTGACTATCCAGAGCATAAATATAGCTGCTTCATGTAGGAGCAAGAAGTATTGCTTTTAGCTTTGCATTTAGGGAACAGATAATTCAATTCCCATTGCATTTAATTTTACCATAGGGAAAAACTTAATGTGACTTATGAATAAAATCATTATAATCATGATTATTGAGCAAGATGAGAATAAAGTTTGCCAGGAACTGAGCAATTTCAATTCCTTGGCTTCATATTCTATTTACTGAATAATAATGTCATTTGGAAAACAAATGAAGACTAAGAATAGCCTTGCTAAAGAGGAGACAAGAACTGCTATTTAGCAACGTTTTCTTTCAGGTTGTTAGAAATAATATTCCATATGTTTCAGCATTTCTAGTGTTGTAAATATATTTCTTTTTACATAACTGACTTAAACCATATGTCCTAGAGTTTAGCCAGATCCTGCTATAATCTCAAAACTGATCAAGTCAAAGTCCCTATCAAAGTGTCATGCTATTAGCCATGAGAATCACAAGATGTGATTTTTCCTGCTTCTTGAGGACCCAGTGCTGATTATTATCAGAGTCAAGGCTTCTCCTGGACTGGGGCATTTCTGTGCCATGCTAGTGGTTGTGTGTCCACATTACCACTGTGGTTTGACCATGAGACTGCAGTTCAAGCAAATCATCACCACCTATCATGCAGGGTAATCTGAGAGCCTGCAAAGTGTCTCCCTTTAGGATGAAACAGAGCAGAAGCTGGGCTCTGCAGGAACACCTCAGGTGCTTTGATCAGCCCTGGGTATGTGGAGACTGCCCAAAGTGGCCACCAACTGTGGGCAGCATGGAAATCTGGCCCTCAGCACCCACTGCTTCTGTTGTGCCACTCTTCCTGCCAACAAAGAGAGAAGTTATCTACTCATTCCTCATATCAGGAAAATTATGTTGGACGAGAAACTGAAGGTATTTTGAGATGTAACTGGTAGAAGTCACAGGACGAACAGACGGGTCTGTTGTAAGGGCAGAGACTGCAGTGTTTGCTGCTGTATATTGCAAAGGAGAAGGATGCCTCCCATCATTAATGTCTGAGCTACCCAGTCATAGCACCCGCAAAAGCTGGAGGAAGCAGGGCAAATATTTCAAAAAGAAACCCAAGATTTTACATTTTACAGTGGTGGCAGCAAGGACACTTCATATGTAAAGATTTGTTCTGTGGCTTTATTACTCTCCCTACTAAAAAAAAGGTTTGATTTCAAAACTGTTCATTTTGCTGAGCTTCAGCTACTCACCTTTGCATCTGTGTAGCAGTCAGCTCATCCTGGATTGCTGCAGGACTTTCTTGTTGAGGCTGCCCCATCCATGACCAACCAGTGCCTCATCCAGCTTCTCTCCATGCCCCCCAGCCATGTTTGTACAAGGGTTCTTGCTGCACTCCTGGTCTTTGCTGTCCCTGCCACATGCAACACATAAAGTTTTTGAGGCGAAATGAAGTAGTCTGAGGATTAAGCTCCTTTTCCTGAGCACTAAAGCAAGAGCAAAGGCAATGTGATATCTCTGCAGGTGACTAGAGAGGCATTGTTTGTCTAGATATCTGGAGCAAAGCAATGCATGTAGTAAAGAAACTTGTTCTCCAGGTGCTACCACCAAGTTCTGAGACATGGGTGGGGACTCAGACCCATCTCAGCCTTGGAACTGAGAACTGCCTCTGTGAGGAGCTGCTGCCTAAAGTGAATAATCACTCTGGACTTCAGCATCAGCAGCCACAGGTATTGGTAATGTAAAGCAAAGGCCAGCTCTGTATCTAAGAGATTAAAAAAAAACAAAACATAAGGTAGACAATTGTGTATTATACTGATTTAAAAAAATTGTGTCTTACCTGACATTTTCTCCCATAATGTGGCTTTTGAATGAGAAGGGGTATGTGGAGGGAGGAAAGGGTGGTTCTTATGCCCTGTCTTTCAAAACTTGTATCCAAATAAAGTTAAATTGTATAATCCCACCCAGGACAATTGCTTGGATTCTAATAAAACATGTAAATATGGTAAAGATTAAGATCCTCTTGTCAACAAAGAATTTGAACCTTTAAAAGTTCACACTAAAGCAGTGGGAATATCTCCTGACAAAGGTGTTTCAGTTTGGCAGGATGACATGACTGTGGCTTTGCAGTGGAAGTCTGGTGAAGAAACAAACTGCTGTTCTTCTGTTCCACCTGCATCCTCCTGTACACATAATAATGTCAATTAGCTGAAGGGCTTGCAAGGCTTTCACTGCTGCTGTGCACTCATTTCATTCTGCAGGCACATCTGGCAGGGTCACGCCTCACTAACACTAAGTGGTAACAGAGAAATAGGTGAGAAACAAATGGAGGAATATTATTAGCCAATATGAAACTGCATCAGTCATGTTAAGACAGTTTTAAATGAATAGCTATTATCATTTTAATTAGAAAAATGCATACCATTATTAGTATCTAGCAAAAAAATGTAAATAGTTCACCACCAGGAATATGCTATGCCTGTTCATTTTGTATAATATCACTGAACTAGGTCATAACTCTGAACTGCCTTAACAAGGAGCAGCCCCATTTTTGTAATATAGTTGTATTTTAAGAGGTGGTTTTAATCCTTTTTTTTGTTTGGGAGAACGTGGGATACTTTACTTCTGTTCATTTGTATGTTACAAAAGACCAAATATATTTGTCTTTTTATAAACAGGATTATGCCAATACTGGACAAAGGCTTTGTGAAACTGCTTGGTATATGACAACTATTTTAGCTCTTTTGTGAAAACTTTAAAAGATACAACGCTCATGGGTCTCTATATCCAGTAGATGCTGCTGAGTTTCCACAGACTACAAACTATAGCTGAGTAATGAGCTCTTCCATGCAAATAAGTTGCTTCCCAAATTCAGTGTAACATTAGTGCCACTGAGCTGCTAGCAAGGCTGAAACTCCTCAGTGTCACTGGGATCAGTGAACTGACTCTTTATGCATGGTTATATTCCAGTAAATGATAAAGAAGCAATTTAAGGATAAGTTTGTCAGGGAAATGCATGAGAATTTTATTGTGATGATGCCTGGCTTTGGGGGAGTCCCATGGTTAAATCAGCAAACAGATTAATAAACAAATCCCAGCTGACTGTAAATGCAAAGCAGTGGAGTGCAATTGACAGCAATTCACCCAATGGTGTTCCCTCTCCTTTACTTTCTCATCTTTAAGTGAAGTGCAAGTATCTCTACTGAAATTAATAACATAAGGGTGTATTTATTGCAACTAGTACCATATAAATGACACTTTTTATCTTTAAAGTGTTTGCAAAGATTAACTAAATAACCTTCAGCACTTTCCATCATATATAGCCAAAGTAATTTAAAGTAATTTCTAGACCCTTAAGACAGAATTTGCATGTATTTGGAAACATTTAAGGGTCTGCAAGCAGTTCAGATTGATTTTTAGAGAAAACTGTATTAAGTAGGGTGATATCTCCACACACAGAAGTTCCAGTTTGATTTTGTGAACTTTCTGTGTCCTTAGGAGCAACTTTCAGGACCCACAAAGACAAGGTAAGCAATTGCCTGTGTTGGTGTGAGGCTGTCACCCAGCCATGGCCCTGCTGCCTGCTCTGACTGTGCCAAGCCCTACAGCCCTGCTGGCATTGAGGAAGGAGGATGTGAAGCCTGGCAGAGCAGCAGTTATTTTCAAGAGATCTGTGATGTATTTTCCCAGAAGCACTTACTGCCCTCTTTCACATAGCAGCAGCAGCAGAGCAGTTGTGCCAAAGACCTTTCACTGTTCCTCTTTCCTCATTCTCAAAGCCAGCCTTACCTTAATCCTCATTCTGTTGCTTCTCCAATACCCTCAAAGCCCCTCTCCCTTAAAGGAGGATTAAATGATCAAATTTGCCTGTACTGAGATTGTCAGCTCTGTTGTGTTTCATTCTAGATGCACCCTGTGCTTGTGTTAGCGAGAAAGAGAAATTGCATTCCACAAATAGATCTTGTTTGGGAAGAAAAAGGACATGGGCAGGGCAGCAGAAGGAAAAGAAAAAAAGGTTCAGAAAAAGTTCAGAGTAGAAATTGCGTTTTGGTGTAGGTTCAGAGTCTCCTGATCATATACCAGAGTAAAGAGAGCAGTGAGACAGGGACCACACAATTGTGTCTTACCTCTTTGGTGGAACTAGACATTTCTAGTCTATATGTAGAAATACATATATATTTATATGTATAAATATATACATATATGTATATATATATATACACATATATATATATGTACATATATATTTATATGTATAAATACAAATTGGAGAAAGGGATTTTTCCAAATGATGGAGCCATTCATTTCTCAAAGTGACCCTCAGTTACTCAGTTGTATCCCATAGCATCTTCAAGTTTGGAGATACAAGGAGGGCTGCACATAAATTCCAATCTAAGGAAAGTGCCTGAGCTGGGCTAAAGCATTCCACTGTGCAAGAAATGAGAAAGGGCAGACAGGAATGATGCCAGAAAGTTTGAAACATGACATAATTCTGGAAGATTTCCCCAGAATCTGGGTGTATTTCAAAGCAAACTGAGGCAGCTGCCTTGTGTACTGGCTGCCATACCTCGATTGTGAGCATCTATCACCCCTGCATAGCACAGCTGTGACACTGAGGGAAGGACCTCTTCATTCAAATGTGTATCTATTTAACATGGAAATTGAAGCAGTCAGATTTCTGCAGTGTGAAGCCAAACACACAGAGAAGGGGAAGCCCTGTACCAGTGCTATTGAACTGAACACCAGACACCTGCAGTAAGTCATTGGTCCTGTACTGCTGTAATCAAAGAGTCCTGAAAGCCTCACGCCTGCTTTGCTGCAGGATGTTCCCTTTGGTTCAGAGTGAAACCATCTTGTTTGGGTACAGAGAAGAAAAAAGGAGTCTTGTGAGGGAGCAACAGCACAGAGCAGCTGAGGGAAGAGGTGTGACACTTGCTGGGTCATTAGGAGAACAGACATGTCCTGGAAGTGAGCAAGGTTTGGTGCCATCCTCTGCATGGATCCAAGACCATAACAACTTCCAGGAGAATACTCTCTAAAGTATTTATCACTAGCAAAGGAGTGATAGCAGAAAACCCATTTATTGCATTTTTTTTCCTTAAAAAGCATTTACATTTCCTCCACCTACACGGAAATGGAGTGAGAATGATGCTCTAATCTGCTGAGCCATATGCTGCTTCCAGTCTTTCTTTTTTATTTTTTTTTCTCTAAGTGAATCTTCAAGTATTTTAAAAAACAAGGAGGACAAAAGCACCTCTCACAAGGATAATTACCTAATGCACCTGCATCAGAAGAGGGCCTCGTATTTGATTACTTTAAAGAAGAAAAATAATCCAGTGGCAAACAATGGAATTATAAATCTATTATTTGGGAACACACTATGACAATAAATCAATGCCTGTATCCCTCAGTTCCATTTTCAGCCTCTGTAAACTTCTCAGTACCCCTTAATTGGCTGGATTCTCTTATTGATTTTTACAGCTTGCAGGGGTCACTAAGGTTGTAGAGAAGCTGTCTCTCTCCTATGCCACTCTGTGTTGCCACCCACTGTGTAATAGGCCTCCTTCTACCTTTTAGAATCCTAACTTGCTCTCTTTCAATATTCGAAACAAATTGTCCAAAATTAGCATAAAATATATGAGGAGCTCATTGTCTGTAAAATGCTTGATTTTAAAATAATTTTGAACCTAGTAAAATACTGTAGAATCTTTCTACTGGAATTTTAGAATGACTGAATTTACTTACACACTTCAATATTTATGTCTGGAAAAGAGAAAAATAAAAGGGGGAAAAAAATGGACAAAAAAAAAAAAGAGTAATTATTCAGAACTCAGCAGCTGAATTACTGCTCACAGTAGATGTAGGATGATGTACCTCCCCTCCAGCATTGACATCACCTGCAAGGGTTGCTAATAGACATTATGAGGGTCTTTCATCTATAGAAGTGCTAATAGATGCCATTCTAATGCTGTCCATCATAACAAATTATAATAATTTACAACATGTCTATAGAGAGATGGGAACAATTCAAAAATTAGTAATTGAAATAGTGCAGTGGCAATTAAAACACTTGTGGTTAGCAGCTGCTTCCAAATTATTAGAAAGGGGTATTTACATAAACAAGAGCTTTCCTTTACCAGAAGGGGCTTGTGTGTCAAGCAGGGCTTGTGGTTCCCTTTTCTAGTATCTGGGCATCCAGCAGCAAATGGAAGAGTTCAGCTGCAAGATCATATTTACACCTTCCCCCTGTAAAGAGCTGCTTTGGGGCATTTTTATGACTGGGTGTCCCCTAGTAACAAAGCAATTAAATTACACTGAATAATAAACTGTGTTCTTTACCTGTAATCCAAATACAGATATTTTCCTTCTAATACATTTTTTGAAAGGTCTTCCTTATGTATTCAGAGACACTTCCCACTAGACCAGCCAACCTGGCCTTGAACACTTCCAGAGATGGAGCATCCACATCCTGGTCCAGTGTTTCCCCACTGTTACAGTACAGAATTTCTTCCTCATATCTAATCTAAACCTACTGTCCTTCAGTTTAAAGCCATTCTTCATTGTCCTGTCACTACATGCCCTTGTAAAAGGTCCCTCTCCATCTTCCTTATAGCCCCCCTAGGTACTTGCAGGCTGCTATATGATATCCTGGGACCCTTCTCTTCTCCAGGCTCAACATCCCCAACTCTCTCAGCTTGTCTCATAGGAGAGGTGCTCCCAGCCTCTGATCACCTTTGTGGCCCTGACTTATTCCAGTAGATCCATGTCCTTCTTATGCTGTATGTGTCCTTCATGGTATGTGCCAGTTAATAACTCAAGTTAATGGAAAAGAAAGGTAGTGGTTTCTCAATTATTTCAAATCTTAAGACTACTCGTTTTTCTAAAAAAGTTCTCTTGAATGAAAGTCTTCAGCTACATTATGCAAGAAGTCATAACCAAAGGAAGATGGTGATCTCTTTCTATCTTTAAAACACATAATTTCATTTGCAATCTGCCATCTGGGCAGGAATACCAATCCATTTGTTGGGGGTGGAAACTTCTTCACAGGTGTAGGAGTATTCTAACACACACCTTTTGTTCATTTTATTTCTCTCACACAACTTTTCAAAGCCTTGACTAATATTTTTTGTTGAAACTGATCTTTTGATCCACACATAATTTCAGTTTCATCTCTAGGCTGGCAAAAATTACCCTATGGAAACTACAGAACAATACTTACTCTTATGGATTTCTGTATCTCTGTCTTTCTTGGCTATTATATCACTGATGAAATCTGCACATGCTGAGAGCTTTCCACTGTTGCCCACCCAGTCACCAGTAATAGCCCATTTTCTGTTGTAAGAAAAGTTATTTCACTCCTCACAGTTTATGACAGAAGGAGTCAACTGTGCTAATATGAACCTTTTCTCTTTTTCTATCTCTTTTTTTGCTTATTATGAAATAATATACTAGTCTTATGTGATAAAGTGTCAAAGTCATTATTTTGTGCTTTTTCATTTGTCTTATATCTTTCCATTTCTTATCATTGATTAATGAATCTCATAGACTTTTGCCTTTGACTTCTTTTTTCACCATTTTTCATATTTTATGAATCCATGCAGATATATGTGATAAAGACTTATCAATGTCAGCCTCCTTCTACATCTGCTTCTTTCAAAAAAAAAATTTTATTTGGCTGGATCTCTGCTTACCCTTTTCAGAGAAGGGGTATTCAGGCCATCTGTCACTGATGACCTGCTTTATGTTGGCTGCAATTAGCGTAGCAAAAAAAATTGAAGATCTAATATTTGGAGTTAGGGGTTTTGGAGGATTGTTTGATTTGTTAGTAGGATATGTCTCATTCTGAAGGCGATGTCCCATTGCAGCTGACCAGCACTGAAAATTTCAAGGCTTTGAAAATTTCAAAGGAAAAATGTTCTTAATAACTATTTTTGTTTATTACAGAGTCCACAAATCCTGCTGATCTACTGGTCCTTATGGGTTCCTCATACAGTGCCAGAGAGGCTGACTGGACATCTCAAAGCTCACAGCTGACTGGGACCTGTACATCAGTCACTGGTAACTGATGGCAGCTGCTTTTCTAACTCACTTTACATGCTGCATCTTCCAACCCCACAGTTTTCTTTGCCCATTTCCCTCCTTTTCTGGATGGCAGCTAAAGTTTTCTTATTCTCAGTGAGGGTCCCCTCTGTTGTGTCACTGGCCCTCCTTCATATCTTCCCAACAGTAACAGTTTTACTGTGCCTGCTGTGCTGGGGTAACCTGGCACTTGGCAAGACGTGCATCACCACATGACAAAATTTTTTCAGAAGAACCAGCCACACCAGGGCACAGGCTTCCACCTGTCAGCCCCAGTATCTGGACAGTTTGTATTGCCTAGGTTTGTTCCCCAAAAATATTAAAGAAAGGATTGGAGTGAAGGCCTTCTTACAGACTGAAAGCTGAATAAGGAGCAAGAAGCAAGCGCTAGTGTTTAACAGTCCCTTTTTAAGATGAGGATAACTGTGGACCAGTTCTGGACTAGTTTTGTTCAACATCTTCATCAATCACAATGTAAATTCCAGGTTTCCAAGTGGACAAGGATCCAACCTAATTTTTACTAAGCAACTTCTGTATCTCTCCAATGTACATCCCCAAGCCTCAAGCTGGTGATTAATAATTAATATAATGAAGAGTTATGGAAAAAAAAAACTTCCTATGAGGCTGATGTTTCAGTTCCTGTGAGCCTAAGATGTCTTTTATGCCCACCATTGATACATGGCTGACTCTGTTAAAAAAGAGAAACAAAAAACAGTGAAGGATTTTGTAGTTTTATCACTTTAAAGGAGCAGGAACATTAAAGACTAGGAAAGTAAATCCCAAGGTCAAAAGCACTGTTGTCATCATACAGTCAATGCTATTTTCATCCACAGTATTTCTGTTGAGAGTGTACTTCATGTGATGCTGCAGGAGTGATGTAGATGTTCTTCATACCCTTGAAAATTCTCCTCTGCACTGCTTGGAAGAGGATCAGGTAGCTCACTGGATGGATGGATGGAATCAGGAACCACATCAGAGTCAGGATGTATTTGGAGAAGCAGACAGATTTTATCCAGCAGCAATGTGCCAAAGTCCTTCAGAGGCCACACTGGAAGAGTGATAAAAGATTTCTTCCTCTTTTTTAATAGTCTGGAGAAAGCATTATGAGCCCAGATGTCTAAGAGAAAAAAAATGAACTTCCTTAACAAAACCCATGGCTTTACTGTTCAAAAACTAGTGCCTTCAGTAAGGAAGATCTCAACTCTGATTTAACTCCCAGATGTTCCAGACTTTCTCTTACATCTGAAAACATATACATGAAAACCTGCCACCGAAAGCTTATGATATAACACAGAGTGAGAACCTGAAGGACAGCCCAAATGTGAGATGGACTTATCTGACCTGTGTCTGCCACCTCTGTGCAGGAGGAAGCAGAGCACAACATCTAATCAGAGGACAGATACCTTGAATCTTTTATGCAATGTCCCAGGGAGGAGCTGTGATCCTTGGAAATACCTGTTCATCATGCCACAATAGATATCTGTGACATATAGCTGTCACTCTTGTTTTTCCCAAATGCCAATCAAAGAAATCATACCATTCATAGGAATCTGGGGAATAACTGCATCTGTCTGTGAGACAGACTGGACTGATTGTAACTTGTTTTCTTCCCTGCATCTGTCCTTGCAACTGAATATCAGTAGGGAGATCCAAAACTTAAGGTTGAGCAGTGCCCTAAAAATTATTAAAAAAAAAGAAAAGCCACACACACAAAAAAATGCAAAATCATTGCTTGAGCTTCTGCTTAAAGCCAGGCAGGCTGCCAGTTCCTACAGAAAAGGAGATTAAGAGATGAGAGAATTACCAAGTTCAAAGGTAGAATGCAACTGCAAAACACTGAGCCTGATTCACTGCCTGTGGGTAAGCCCTGTGTGAAAACCAGGGAGTCAACCAGCTTCTAGTAGAGACTTTAAGTATTTGACTGTATAAAACTAACTGAGGTTTCTGCCTAAAGGTTTCCATGCTTGTTCCAGTGTACTGCAATAACTGTTCTCAGGCTTAGTGGCAGCATGAAATACTCAGTATTTCCTTCCAATGAAAAAAAATGTTCATAACAAGAGTGACATCACCTGATGCAAAGCACTGGAACCTCTTACTCTGCACAAAGTTGCTTCCCAGATTATTTTTTAATTAATATTTCTAACTTTCATCTGGATCAGCCATGACATTTCTATACTCCATGAGAAAGTCAGTGTTTTCACTCATGCCATTTCACTTACCTTTTTTGCCCCTCCTTTCTCTCTACAATGGTGCAAACTCAAAATTTCTGTGTTGTTTGCATTGTCCTTTTTGAGCATCAGATTTGGACCTTTCCTTCTTGACTCTGGGTATCTCCCTGGTACAGTACAGACCACCTGAACTGTGTCATGAGTCTGTTGCCCATCTGGGAACCGCCCTGAGGGCAGAGCTAGCCCGTGTGGAGGAGGCATTCACACTCCCCATTGGCTGTGTCCCTAGCTGAACTGGGGTGGAGGATCTGATTTGCTGGGATTTAGAGGAGATGTACACCTACCAGAGCAGGTCATACTTGGAAATTAAAGTTTAATGATCACCCTCTCAGCACCAGTAAGAACCCCAAGAGACATTACATGAAGAGGTACAAAGTTTGAAATGGACCATAGGATGACCAGAGAGGAGGATGGAAATACTGGGACTGACATGTTCTGCCCGAGACCTAAAGGACTGAATTCTCCTGATCTGAATCCTTTGGAGGAACTTTTGTTAATGTTTCTTTGTTTGAAGGCACTTCAACTGCTCAGAGGAAGAGGACAAAATAGAGGGTAATGACCAAAGTTTGTGGAAGGAGGACACTCAAGAGTGTAAAGAGAAAAGCTCCCAGAAGCGAGGATATCTTTAAATTGCAAATGCCATGAGCAGATATTCTCAGTAGCAGATTACTACCCCAGTCCATACATTAACTTATTTCTGTGATCTGCCACATCTTACACACTTTGTCAACAGTGTGAGTTATTGCTGCAGGCCATATTTGCTGTAGGGCCTGTCTGTCCAGGACTTACAGAGTGCCAGCCTCAGAAATCAATCAGGCATAAACGCAAATTCAATCTTTCTTTTTCTTCTAAAGTGTATTTTGTACAATAACATGAAGCACTTCAGGGCCAACCCCTCAGCCTCAGATGTCCATGTGTTTTAAAGCTGCTGACCTCTCCTGGCACAGCCTCAGACACAGCACATCTCCAGGGTCAGCACATCCACCAGACCTCTGTATTGCACAAGACATAGAGGACTTGATGGCAAGGAGTTTCTTCTGGCCTGGCATGACAAGAACCACTGTCACATGCTCCACTGTGATTAATATGAAGGAGCTGGGGACACATCAGAAAAAAAGAGCATTGTGAGTACACTGGCCTGGGGAATGGGCAGTTCCACATGAGAAGGGGGCAGGCAGGTGACAATCATCAGTTCTGTGAATATATAATGGCTGGCTGCAACCCAGTACATCTGTACAATAAAAAAAAAAAAAAAAAAAAAAAAAAAAAAAAAAAAAAAAAAAAAAAAAACCAACAACAACAACAAAAAAACAACACCAACAAAACAACCCAAACCAAAAAAACAAAACATTAGCCTGAAAAATCCCAACAGATTGACTCTAAATGGTGGGGGGTTTATTTATGTCTTCACTTTTGCATTGGTATCAGAACATCAAATTATATACACAATTATAATTTTAATATCTGATTTTTAAATGTGACAGTAGAAATCATCCATCTATGCAGTTCTTTTATCATCAGTGAATCTTCTTATCATCACAACTTTCAATAATCTGTCTGTTTCTGGTCTGTTCTGGTCTGTTCTTTCCATCCCTTTCCTTCAAATGAGAAAATGACAGTATTATCCTTCCTTGTTCTTTCAGCAGAAAATGATAGAAACTACCAAAATGTTAGTACATATTTCCATGCCTATATATATATAGGCCAAAATATTTTCTTGCTGAGTTCAAAGTCCTCAGTAAAAGTCACTGCACTCAGCAAAATGGCATACACAGGGCCTAACTAAAACAGTTTGAAAGGGCAGGCTTGTATTATATTCCTATTTCAAAATGATGCAGTCATTTCACTGTATCATTGGCAGCATTAGACTTTTCTTTGTGTTTCCTAATGACACACTGTTACATGGAACAAAAATATTTTTTTAATTGCTTGAAAAAATGTTTTGAAGAAGTTTTCAAATGAAACATGCAATGCAGGGGTTTATAAAACCAAGCTTCCTTTTATGATCAATGTATTAGTGATATTATTGATTTCTGTAGAAATTATTTCTAGTAGAAATTTTATACTAATCTTTCTTGTTCTACTAATTAATTCAATGGTCAGCTGATATCAAATTAGTTCTCTAGTGATTATTTCATTCTCTATAGAGTTTATGAGATGAGCTTGATGATTTGAGCATAGATAAGACATAGTGCATCAGGATGCTTAGGGAAATGGTATGGAATACATACATTATATATATATATATTTTTTTTTTTTCTGTAAGTATAATTTATTTATATATGTATCCATCTATATCTTTTTAGGAGGGTTGGGGTAAATCATTACTTGAAGAGTTGCATTTTAGCAGATTTTCTCCAAAGATGGGATGAAAAGATGAGTTCAGCAATTGTATTCCTTTGTTGAGGGATTTTGTGGATCTTATCCTGTGACTAAAAGTCAGAGAGAAAATATCAGATGTACCTCAAAGGCCATTCCTCCTGAACCCAATGGTAGTGTGGGATAAATGACAGCCTGTATGAAAATCACAAGACATCCCAGGCAATTTCTTCCTCCTCGCATGGAACAAGAGGTGGCCCTAGAAGAGACCCCTCTCCAAATGCTACAGATCTCCATGGTGCTTCCTGGAATTATCTCTGCCCTGTCCAGCCTGCTTTCCTGCAGCAGCTTTTAAGGAGCAGTACACAAGTCTGTGCTGTGTTAATCACCTTTGGCTGGCCAAGAAACTGCAGACCTCACAGCATTCATCCATGACTCTGTCTCCGCCAGGTTTATCTACTGTAGTGCAATGTTTTTAGGTCATTTGCTGAGCAGTGCTGCTGATGGAGGGAACACCAAAAGCCTTGTTTCAACATTACCTCAGATAGGTATGTGTTTTTTCCATGATCTCTCTCGTGTATGTTTATACTGCTAAGAACAATTAAGTTCCCTTCTATATAGAAAAATGATATAGTGACTCTTGGTATTGCATGATTTCTGTGGTGTCTGCCTTTCAGTGCTAATCAACTGCCTAGAATAACAAACAAATACGTATGTAGATGAGCAGGGGTTTGTACACATTGCATCAAATTATAGGCAAAAAAGCTTATGACTAGCTAATATGCTTTACAGTGAAAATGTTTGCTGATGCCAGTGCGTGGGAAAGTAAGCTCAGTGTACTTGTAGGCTTAGAAGTGAGTCACTTCATTTATTAGCAGAAATAAGCACCCAGAAGCTGTCTGACTACTAAGCTGCTCTGATTTTCTTTTTACTGGAAAAATTCTTCCAGGCAGGCCTAGAAAACTTTTGACATTGTACAAGTGAGGTGTACAAAACCAGAGAGGCATAAACAAGGTGTAGCATGGTTCTTCCTGGATCTTTCCATGTACCTATGTCTGCAGAATTTGGCTGCTTTTCAGAATTATTCTTTCCAGCAGGGCTTGATCCCATCAAATCTTTGAAAGGGGCAAAGTTCCTGAGGTCACAAGCTGACCCAAAATTGGCAGAAATGGGGCCATTTCCTCACATTCCATGCTCCCAGCTCCTACCTCACACTCACTCACAGGCTGAGTGGCAGGGATCATGGGAGGCACAAGCATCTGGGTAGCTGTGGCTCTATTATTTTTTCAACCTTTCATTTTTGCAGTGAAATTGAATCCCAGCAACAGCACTGATTCCTGTGTACTGGGATTGCCCTCTGCTGGGCCAGGGCAAGCTGGGCTCCCTGCACAGGCACCAAGGAGCCAGAAACACCATTGCTCCCCACTCACCACCGGCCATCAACTCCCTTGCCATCTTGATGGTCCTTGTTGGAAAAAATATTCCTAATGGCACAAGGGATTTCTAAAGCAGGGCTGCCTTTCATTGTAGGAAAGGCTCCTTAGCTCTTGACTCTTCTTTCTTCCAGTCACTGGAAAAAAAGCAGAAAGGGTTTGATAGTGAAAGCCTAGGCACTTCACAGCCTGCCATGCCCCCTGAGAATCATAAAACCATTAAGGCTGGAAAAGATCTCCAGGATCATCAAGTCCAACCTTTGACCAAACACCACCACGTCAACTAAACCACAGCGCTGAGAGCCACATCCAGTTGTTTCTTGAACACTTCCAGGGATGGTGATTCCATCATCTCCTTGAAGATCCCATTCCAATGCTTAACCTCCCTTTCAGTGAAAAAAAATTCTTCCCGATGTCCAAAATGAACCTCCCCTGGTACAGCTTGAGGCTGTCCTCTTGTCCTGTCACTCAAGGAGATGAGACTGACCCCATTTGGCTGCACCCTCCTTTCAGGCAGTTGTAGAAAGCAATAAGGTTTCTTGAATCTCCCTTTCACCAGGCTAAACACCCCCAGCTCCCTCAGGTTCTCTTCATATAACTCACTCTCTTGACCCTCTACCAGCTCCATTGCCCATCTCTGGACATGCTCCAGCACCTCAATGTCTTTCTCGTGATGAGGGGCCCAGAACTGGACCCATGACTTGAGCTGCAGGGCTGAGTGCAGAGGGACAAACATTTCCTTGATTCTGCTGGCCACACTATTTTTGTATAGTCTGGGATGCCACTGGCCTTCTTGGCCCCTTAGGCAGACCTCTGGCTGAACATGAGAAGAAGTTTTGTTAATTTCATTTTAGAGGTTGCAGGGCCGAAACTGCACCCATGTCTCATGGATCTGGAAATTCTACTGATGCAGCAGGTAATGTCTTCTGGTAGCCATCTGTCACCACAGCCCTTTCAGTGCACTGCACACTAGACTCCATCTAGGGAACTGACTTAAATGGGTGAATGGGTGGCACAGCTGTTTAAAATGCTTTCTTGCATATTGGGTGTTAACATGTTTCTGTGAAAAGGCCTGAGAGAAAGGGCAGCAGGGTGGAAGGCTGCTCTTCATCCTGATGGCTCCCCTCCTGAGGAAATCTGTAGAGGAAGAAGAGACTGTACTATCCCTTGGGGGGAGCTTCCCAAACTCCTGCAGGCAGGGCATGGGGGCATAAAGGCTGAGGAGAATGCAAAAGTTCTGCAAGAAAGCCAAGTACTTAGAAAAGTAGGATTCTGCACTACAAGAAACCACTGAAAAGTTGTTAGATGGAGAGTGAGAAGCTGTCAGAACCAGCTTCTGTTGCCCACATGTTTGTTAAGAGCATTGCCTCCAGAGGGGAGAACTAAGTCTGTCACTTTTAGTTTAGGCACTCAAATGCTCAGGCTGATAACTCCTGTCCTGGATGCATAAAGGTCTTCCTTCCTTTCACTGTGGGTGAACATAAAGGGACATAACTTGCAGGAAAAAAGAAGGGAAAAGTGACCTGAGACCAATGCGTAAAAAATGAGTTTGAAATTATAGAAATGATCAGTAAGCACCTCAAGGTTCTGGAGAATAATACAGCTACAAAAGGAAACAGGAAATATACAAATAAAATCATATGTCCCTAGTGATGACAAAACCTATGTAGTCACTAAATGGTCATAGCCACTTTTTAGCTTCAGGTGTATTCAGAGACTTCATATAATAATAGTTTAATATTTATAATCTGTGGCATTATCTCTAGCTGCCCTGGCTGGTTCTCCAGACTTGCCTGCATAGGTTGTGACTGTATCAGTTCTAATATAAATATGGCCAGCCTGGGTTAGTGACTGAGTAAAGGAGGCCTGGATCCTTCAAAAAGCAGCAGGTAGCATCTTTCCTTCTCTGTCAGTCTGATGTGGCACCTTAGAATAGTTTAGGAACATCATGTTACTGTCCCTTTAGTTTTACAAAACAAGGAGAGATACTTCAGGCACTATAGAAATTTGGGGTTGTCTGTGATTTCTTACCATATATACCTTTGGCATATGAAATGATCATTAGGCTCAACTTCCCATTTTGTCTTTGCATGACTGTGTCCTATTGTAATAAAATGCCCCCTGCAATTTCACCTGGTCATGGTAATCTGCTGTGAATCTGAGTATGAACTGTAATCAGCCTCCAGGAGTTACACTAGCAAACTATTTCAGATGGGGCTAAAGGGATTTTTCTCACACATACATACATGGCAACTTGCCTCATCTGGAACATTTAGACTGTTAAAATATTTCACACAGACCTATTGAGCTATAGGCTCATTTAGTACTTCACTTAAAACAATACTGTGGGTGGACAGAAGTAATTTCTTGAAATACAAGACATATGCTACTGTATGATCATTACAGTTCCAGCCTGTTTCACTCCATTTGCCAGGTGTTAGCTCTAACCTGCCCCTAATGCAGAGCATTTTACTGGAGCAGTTTACTGCACAGACCAACACAATTAAGTCCCTTACAATACTATTTGCAAATATTGGTGCTGATAGAGCTGATCAGAGCATTTGCAGTTCTGCTTTACTGTATTATTGACTGAAATTTCAAGGTCAGCCTCAATAGGGTGAAATTAATCACTCACTGAACAAGTGTGTATTTTATCCCAGGCATGAACCACAAGACTCCAAGTAGTCAAGCAGTGTCCAAACCAACCCAATGCTTGCTCTAAAGGACAACCTACCTGTATATCTGTGATGCTTTGACCCTGACTGGAGGCCAGGGCCTCACCAAAACCACTCTATCACTCCCATCCACAACTGAACAGGGGAGAGAAAATATAACAAAAATCTCATAAGCTGAGATGAAAACAGGAAGAGATCACCCACCAGTGGCCATCATGGGCAAAACAGACTTGACTTGGGAAAGTTAGTTGAATTCATTGCTAATCAAAATCAGAGTATGATAATGAAAAGTAAAACAGATCCTTCTCCCCCCACCTCTCTCCTTCCTGGGCTTAACTCTTATTCCTGATTCTCAGCCTCTCCCCTCCAACAGTGCAGGGAGATAAGGAATGTGGTTTACAGTCAATTCATCACATTGGTTTCATCTCTGCTTCCTCCACTGGGAGAGCAGTTCTTGCCCTCCTCCAGTCTGGGGAAGGGGATGCTTACCACAGGACAGTCCTCCATGAAACTCTCCAAAATGAGGCCTTCCCACATGCACCAGTTCTTCTTGACCTGCTCCAGTGTCCAGTGTGGGTCCATTCCATGGGCTGCAGTCCTTCAGGAACAGGCTGCTCCGCGTGGGCCCCCCACAGGGCCACAAGTCCTGCCAGCAAACCTGCTCCAGCATGGGCTTCCCACAGGGTCACAGCCCTTTGGGCATCCACCTGCTCCAGCATGGGGCTCCTCCATGGGCTGCAGGGGCACAGATGCCTCACCATGACCTTCAACATGTGTCATAGTGGAAGTTCAGGTCTGTTGCCTGAAGCACTTCTTCCCCTCCTTCTCCACTGACCTTGGTGTCTGCAGAATCAATTGTGTCCCATATTCTCACTCCTCTCTTCTCTGGCTACAATTGCTTCTGTGCAAAAACCTTTTTTTTCCTTCTTAAAGACATTATTGAAGAGGCACTGCCACCATGGCTGACAGGCTCAGTCTTGACCAGCTCCAGGTCTGTCCTGGAGCCAGCTGGAATTGGATCTGTCAGAGATGGAGGAAGCTTTTAGCAGACTCTCAAAGAAGCCAGCCCTGTAGACTGTCCCCTTCTCCCCCCACTACTACCAAAACTCAGCCACACAAATCCAATACAGTATCAGAAAACGTCTATACAAACATATGCAGAAACATCTATATATACATATGCAGATATAATTTGGAAAACTAAATCTCTTGCTCATAGGAAAATTAGTATTTTCTTTACAAGCAGTAGTTAAAGTTTTGATGACCTTATAAAGTTGCTTAAAGTCATAGAGTTTTGATTCCTGAAAGGGGTTTGAGCAGACTGAAGAAAAGTTTAGCTGAGCACTCAGAGAAAAGGCAGAGCCAACAGACCACCTGGACTTCTTCGTATCCTAACACTTCAGCAAGCAATTACAAGCCAAGTATGAGAGGAATCAAGAGACATATTAGTCCCCTGTATGTGATCTTTCATTCTTATACCAAATTTTATCTTTTCATATAGTGTCTCTTCATTAATTAATTACCTTCTGTAAGACTTGTAGGACAAGGTCCATTGGAATTTAATCCCAGGCTGGAGGAATTACGATCCAGTGACAAGAGGTGCTGTGTGTGCTGAATGCAGACTTCTTACTGATGTACTTAGCTTGATTTTTCAAGCCTGAAAACCTGAATTAGAGCTTGAAGAATGTCTGAACAACTCTCATTTATCTTGGTTCATAAAAATGCAGCCAAGTCTAATACAGAAGACCCCTTTCTTCTAAGGAAGAGAGACATTTACAGAAGGTTTATATTAGTTCAGTAGATATTTAATGTGGGCAGAAAAGATGAGTCAGTGCTCATGGAGTGAGATAAAAGGTGCTGAGGTTTCTCTTCCATAAAAAGACAAGTTAGCAGTGGTCAGACCTTTGACAAACATATTAATTCACTGATGAAAAGCTGATGCTTGGCTTTTCTGTCCTTTGGTATTCTAGAGAGACTTTCTCAAAGCACTCTCTGGTACTCTATTGCTTTCGAATATTTCTTCCTATGGTTCACTATGTATGATTTTTCCTGGACAGAAGGTACTGCTTTGGTTAATGCCATCCTGAGTTACAAACCACCTCCTATCCACCTGCAGTATATGTACACATCCTTAAATTTAAATACAAAGTTTGGTTTCAATGCCCTCTTTTGTTATGCTTGGGATGTTGAATTAAATAACACTTGACTCCTTCCTGCAGAGACAGCACAATGTACACAGTAGTGCTGATAAACCCCTAAGTTTTGTTTACCAGCTGGTTAACTGTGGGGATGTTGGAATGGACACCATAGGTAGATGGTTTTATCCTTTGTAGATGAGGGACTGCCCTACATTTTCATTGAATGTTCATTAGTAGCCTGGCGACTCATTGACTTGTGACTCTTTAACACAGCAATTAAAATAAATCTTTTAAAAATTTGGTAAAAGTCATTTGCCTGAAATCATTTATTTATTGTCCAAGAATCCAACAACATGGAGTAAAGGGAGACTACTGTGCAGAGCTACTGTAAAAGGGGAGACACTGAGCATTTTAGGTACTAACACTGGGTGTCATGATCAATTTTAAATGCTTGTTTTTATTCACAAAACAGAAAGACCAAAGAGCTCTTTCTGTCTCACACAGTCTGTTACTCTGGTGGCTATTTCACAGTCCTAGCCCAGCTGGGTGAGGCTGCACTGCTCCTGTAAAGATGGAAGCATTGCCAGACAGAAATCAAAAAGATGCTTTCTGGTTTTCCTGCAGGCTCAGCACTCTCTCCTGTTTGTAGCACTGGTGCAGTTCTCTATCTTGTCTCCACAGCCCAATTTTCTTTCTTGGTGGCAGCAGGATGTCTGTTAGGCAGTCTCATAGCAGTTTCTGCTGTCTCAGTTTCCTGACATATCATGGCTCTTTTAACTACTCCAGGGCCTATTGTCTCTCACCCAAGAAGCATGTGAAAGTTTGGCCCTTTGCCTCTGATGATTTCCATCAAAAGTTGCCATGTGTATTTCTCACATTGCCCAATACACGGATCTCACATCTGTTGGGCTGCCTTGGCTGTCGAATACACTTTACTGCTTTGGTCTGGACCTCCTGCAATCCTCTGTGACTGCACAAGGGCAGGTGTAGATATATGTTGTCAGCTGATGCAGCAAAGGAAATTGTAGTAACTATTGGAGCCATGGCCATGGCTGTTCTGTGGTTTTCAGTGATCTGGAAAGTCATGCTGAGTGAGCACACTGCAGCTCAAGCTCCATCACAGCATTGCTGCTCTGTGGTGTGTGACTGTCTAAACCCACATGATTAGCTAGTCTCCACTCAAAAGAAGTTTCTGGTAATACAAACAGAAATGTAGATATACTTGGACAACCCTTATACACTTTGCTCTCTGTATTTCCCTGGGATTTCATTCATGGATATCTCAATCTCTGGCAGCTGACAACATTTCTTACTAGATGACAAACACACACCATGAATGTTCCAGACTCATTCCCTAGGCCGGGTCTCTGCTGTAGAACTGCGCTGTCTTGGGACTCCTAAGCACAACACTTTTCTCCTAGAATATCACCATTTCCATCAATTTTGTTTTGGTATTGTCAAGTGGATAAGTTGCTATTTCCTTTTAATCCAGTGCTGAGTAGAGAACCTCACAGGACTTTGTCAAAAATGGTTATGGCTATGGGCCCTGTCAAGACATGGGCTGAGCTTCAGCCAAGCGTATCCTCCAGTGCTTTGCTGTTTCTTGACTTACCTGGCTCACTTCATACTCAAGACAAAGTGCCAAAACTGGGGCAGCAGGAAAAATTGGGAGGTTGGCCTCAAATGCAAATGTAAGCCCAAGGCTAATGTGACAAAATAGATCTGAGATGATTACAAAGTCCTCTTCCCATTTCTGCAGTTTGAAAGAAATGATCTTAGCAGCTCATAGTGACAGAGTGCAGCTCCAAGGCAGAAGCAAGAAAGTAAAGATTCTAGACCTTTTATAGGACATAGATTAAAGGGGAAGAAAATAAATTACTGAACTACCAGCCAGAGTGACAGATGAAGCACCTTGCAGCAGCCTCCTCCCTCCTTCCTAAAGCAGAGGCCCTGATCCTGCCAGCAGTCTGAGATGCTGGTGAGGAGATCAAAGCCACAGAGAAAGCACCTCACAGCAGCCTCCAGCTAGCTGCAAATGCCTGTCTCTTCTGTACACAGGAGACCAGCCAAGATCAGCCTTTATAAGGAGAGTTAGTTAGGCTAACAAGAATGATGCACTTAACTCACAGATGAGGTACTGAATCCACAGGCATGACCACTCATTTTTTTTATAGTAAAAACTGTCTGTGTGGCATCAGATCACATCCAGAAAGACAGGTGGGAGTTTACAGGTAAATTTATGTAGCCAAAATCTAGAAATTCCATTTTGGATGTTTTAAACCAAGAAGGTAGTCTATGAATTTAGCCCCAGAAGCTGTCCTGCTCTTGGTTCCAGAATGGGCAAGAACCCAGAGTTATGGTAAACCCCAAAACTCCCAGAGTCCTGAGATTTTACTTTGCCAGAAAGATTCAGGTCTAGCCAAAGAACTGCATGATGGATGCTGCTTGAATTGCAGGCCAGAAGACAAATTAGGGAAGCCAAACAAAAAGTTCAGTATAAATCAGAAGAAAAATATATTGTACAGGTTTGAAAACTATAGTAAATTAACTTGATGTAGGTGAAAGATTAACTGTCATTTAGAAACTATTTTTTTTGGAAAGAGTTCACAAGTGTTCATACTTCCTCTAGTGGGGCCAGACTATACTTTCTGGTAAATGAAGCAACTTCTGTGCTCCTCCCACCCCCCACTACCAAGAACATTGCCATGCAAAACCAACACAGGCAAGTATGTTAAAATGTATAAACAGAAGTAAATTTCATGCAGCTGTAGCAGTGACAAGAAGTATACGACAGTTACCTTATTTTAGTGCCTGAAGAGCTTCTTCAAGTGTGGTTGGCCAGCTCTTCCCTTATGAGCTATCTCTCCTTTCATTTCCTCAAGAAATGCCTTTTGTTGTCTGGGATCCTCAGCTTCTTAGAGTCACAATTTTTAAACAGCAGAGCTAGAAATTTAAAATATATACTCGTAAGACTGGTTCTGAGATAAAAGTAAAGATGCAGGATTTCAGAAGAATCTTTGCTTTATTTGGATTATGGTTGAGCTCTCATAAACAAATAATATTTATATGGAAGAAGGTATGAAAACACACTATAAAACCAGAAAATAGCTGAAGAGTAACTTGCTGATTACTACAGATAAGCATACATGAATATAGGATGAAAATACCCACTTAAACAAGTGAATGCAAAATTAATTTGTTTTACCAAAACAAAGGTAATCAAGATCTATTTTTTTACCTTAGTTTTTTTCTTTGTCTTCTCTTCAGTTCTGCCTCTACAATGGGCTAAATATTTATATTATGCATTTCCAAGTTTTCTTAGAAGCTGGAATAATGCTGTTGCAATTTAACAATATGACAGAACAGCAAAAAAACATCCCAGCAGAGGTGGAAGAGTGGAGGGACACACTGCATTATCTTTGTACCTGTCCTGATTTGTACCTGTACTGATTTGTACTGTACTGCATGGTGCTAAGTAGCCAAAAGTATTGTTCTGTTGATTGTTGCTGTTGTTAAATGGTTCAGGTTTCTGTAGTTCCTCAAACACTAACAGTATTTTTATTCTGCTACTGAATGGATTTGTTCTCTCCCCTGCACCTGAGAGATTAATATGTCACATTCCTAATAGCATTAATAGGAGCTGCTTGCAAAAATCTTTTGATGACGCTGAGCCAGGTCATTCAATAGCAATGCAGACCTAATTCTGCTCTGGGGGAAGCTGGATGCTGTCTACAGATCTGTGTGAAATGAATAAAAATGGTGTTGCGGACTCAGTGTGCTGTGTTGGGTTCCTTGCAAGTCATCCTGTTGAAGAACTGAGAGTGAAGATGTACTGGCACTGAAGAGCATTCTCTAAAATAACAAGTCTTGAATTTTGTACTCCACATCTTTGCCTTTGTCTCTTTAAAAAACAATAAAACAAGCAATACCTCAACTCAAAGATCCAGAGATATGGAGAAATAGCAAATACAGAGACTAGTACATAGTAAATATGGAAAAAACAGCAACCATGAAGAAAATAGTAAATAATAACATTCCATTACCACTTTTCCCTTCAAGAAAGATTTCATGGAACATAAAAAGACAGAAAAAAAAATCTCAGTGTTATGTATAACTGGACAAAGATTTCTTCTGAGTATCTAATGTAACCTTCTTGTTTCTCTACTTGAATAAGAATCTGCTCAAGTTAAGTTTTAGGGGCAAAGTTATAAACAATAATTAAAGCGACTGATCATTCCACTTTGCCTAGGTAGATTTAGAAACTGCAGAATATATGATACATGAGTAGAAAAATTATTTAAAGCTATCTAGAGAACAAAAGCAGAGGCCCTTATTCTGCAAGCAGCCTTTGAGGTACTGGCAAGGACATCCAAGACAACCAACCTGGATGACAAAAAACTTGAGCTATGGTGACCAACATAATAGAGACTCAAAGAAGCCTGAATTAATCTGAAATTAATTTTTTGAGCAGCTCCTGTCAGAATTGTAAGAAAGGCACTGCCAATGAGGTTTGCCTGGAAGCCACATGAATCACTTTGGCTTCTCAGAAGCTCTTTGAAAGCTGGAGGTTGGACATAAACCTCCTGTGTGTTTGACTGTAAGCACTTCATACTGTGCTGGGGGACTTCACCACCAGGCACTTCAGTGCAGGTGGTTTTTACAGACTGTGACCTCAGCTGCTTTGCAAACAAAACAGGTTTTGTTTGGCTCTCAGTTTTCTGTAAGATGAATTTCACGTGTGACATCTCATATCTCAGCGGATACAGCCTCCTATCTGTGGAAAAAAGCACAATTATTTCAGCTAAAAACCAGACATGTTTGCAGTTTGGTTTGAAGCTTTCAGTCACAAATCTCATGATAAAACTGAGACTGAACCTCACTACATTGTGAAACAAAATTTACAGACTGAGGATGTGTCTTCAAAACTACTGAGATGAGAGAGATGCCTATTTTGAAAAGAGAGAAAAAGTGAATGCATCTTATAGAAGAGGCAAGACAGTGGTTCATTGGTCTATCTGATCCTAATTCCACTGGTACCTTGATAAATAAATCTTATCATAACTATGCAAGAACACATATCAGGAGATGCAAATCATCTCAGATTTGGTGCAGGCCCTCCAGAAGAAGCACAATAAATTTGGTACAAACAAGAACTAGCTAAAAAATCCCAATTCTTTAAAGAACATTAACTCACAATTGATTTTTAAATGGCTTTTTTTCAGAAAAATGTTATCACTTTTAGAGCAGCAGGTGACCTCAATAAGCCCTCTGTCCCCAAGTGAAAAACAAAAAGGCCCTATGTTTTAGTTAAACTGCACTTGGCATCGCAGCAAGCATTGTAAGATGGTACTCCCATCTTCATGAATAAGGAACATTTGATTTATTTATTAGTTTGAAAGTGAGAAGATTCTGGGAATTTGTTGTCAAGCCAGAAGACTTTCTATTGTATTACCTGTTCTTCCAATTTGTATAATGAAGCTGCAGAGAAGAAGAAACTAGCAAGTGAATTAATCTTTTATGAGTTATTTTCAGTTATTTCCTAAGTAAACACATAGAGTCCTCTGTATTCATATTCCCTCAGTCATGGTTTAGTACCTAAGACACTTGAGCTGTCACCTAGGTGCTAGGATGCAATCCTATGCAACAAATGCCTAAGAAATTAAAATCTCCTGTCACCTACATGTCAGAAAAAATTGGAAGATGGAAAGGCTATTTCCTACCTTGTTTTCTTATGGCTGGTCAAGAAACAGTGGTAAGAAAATGAGGAAATGATCACCCATGTACCTTGTTGTTTATCATTTTGCCCATCAGGGAATACAATTTGAAGGTAAGGTAGAACATTTATTCAATTGGTCCACCAGAAATGCTCTTAATGCAAAGTCTGCATCAGTTAATGACACTTTGCCATTCTGAGAGCTGGTATTTTTCTATTATATCAGAAACTGTAAACCTCCTGCAGGCAGATGAAATACTTTTTATTAGTCCCAAGGGCTTAGCTGTTCAATAAATTAAGAGCAGGAAATCCAAGACATGTTATCTCTTCTAACTGAATTAATTGGCAAATTGTTCTCTGTTGCATAACAGGTGCAAAACACATCACATCCTGCGCCTTGCTCCTTCTGAGACAGCCATCTGAGATGCTCTTATGCTTTCTGTGCAATGGGTCTTCTGTATCAGATTTCAAAAGCGAAATCTTGCTTGCTGTCTGTGAGCATGGAGATCCTTACTGCCCACGGCAACATCTTTGGCAAAGGCCTGATGATGTGCATGTGGACTGCAGCATATTAATAAATCCTAGGACTAAACAGTACCAGAAAGTGTAAGGTATTGCTCCTTATTGTTGTCTTATATCTATAAAGGCAATAAGGGAAAGAACTCATTTTCTTTTAAAAGTATTGCTTGTCAAGTGTCAGTCCCCAGCCCATTCCAAACCAACACAAGTTTTACTGTTACCTTCAATGACATTGGGATTAGGAATGCAAGTCTTAATAGGTGCATCTGATAATTAGAAACACACATGTGCTCCCCCAATCAGAAAACAGTGCCACAGTGAACTCCCTCACACAACCATCGTAATTCGCTGTTCGATACTTGCACACAATTGCATTCTGAACACTAAACCAGAGGACACAGCTTTCACATAACAAATTCAGGAGTTTCTTCTCGAAGCCAGACAGGCCCAGGGAGTATAGAGTCAGGTTCATTGTCCTTCCAGCACTCCCAAACAGAGCAGGCAGGAGCTTTGCATCGCATGGGAAATGCACGCAAAGCTCTCCTAGGTGAGATTTGGAATTTCTCCTAAGATGAAGTCTGTTTTTAACAAAAAACCCCAAACCAAACCAAAACAAAAATAATTGTTTGTATTTGTGGAAAGCTTGTATGCAATTTTCTGCTACACACGGCTTCTTTCTTTGGATTCGAGCAGACCTGAAGGTAGAAATCCGAGCTCAATTGTCAGACGGCAGCAGGGGAGCGGTGGGTGGCCCTGCTCTGGGCTGTGCTCGGCGGTGAGCACCAGCCTCCCCCGCTGCTCCGATTTGCTTTCCCTCTGCATCCCGCCGTGCCTGCTAAGCAAGGCAGCTGCCACAATCAAAGTCAGAACCTCAGGACACAAAACCATCTCCGAGAACAACCTTTCTGCACTAGACAGGCTGATTGAGGATGGCAGTGCACACAGGATAGCAGCAGCAGCCCTGACCTCTGCATGGCTTATCAAAAGTCAAAAATCACATTGTTGTTTCAATTGTGTGTGAAAACAATGACTAAATAGTATGTTTTAGCTGAAAGGGATAAAGCAGACAATCTTGGCTTGTGCTGAGGATGCTCTCCACAGGAGACTGTGTTAGGCAAAAACAGGGTAGGAAAACACCCTAATCCTGAGGCCAAGAGGCTGCAGCAGGAACGCCACATTTTCACAGCTGTGAACCAAACCTGTGAGCTACCCAGTCTGGAGTCAGGCCTCCATCAAAGAAAGGTGCACAAAGCACTGTAACAGGCAGAGATGGGATAAGACAACCCCACATGAAATGCCTCATCCTAATTCTTCATTTGGGACTGACTTGACATCTGGAATAAGAATTTATGGTCTGGTCTTTCCAAATAGTGTATTTGTGGATTCACAGTTATGTAAGGACAGGTCAAGAAGGTGAAAAGAGCATTAGTTATTATAAATTATTATATATCTTTATTATATATTACATATTAAATACAGAGCTTAGATGAAGAGAATATTACTATGGTTACAGAGTCAAGAATAGGCTGTGCTTCAGACTGCGAGTGAGTGAGGTCAGATCATATCTTAAAAACAGCTGTTCTTCTCAGGGCAACCTTTGTAATCGGGGGTGAAACAGCCCTACCTCTGCTTCCAGCAACACACTTTCAGCCCCACTCTCTCACCCCTTGAGACACTGTGCTATGGTGTAAAACCAGTTCAAAGTCCAGTCCACACAGGACTCTGTAAAGGAAAGTCCATCACCTACATGATGCTCATAATTTAGGGTGGATTGAAATAAAGTTTAACTTTGCAAGATCCATTCCTCTGAGACTTTTCAGCATTAGCAGTTGCAAAGGCTGCTGAGTTGGAGGAACAGAGTTTACGTCACTCAACCTGTGCCTTACAGCACTTTCATAAAGACCATTTTCACTTTCAGGACTGAAAATGTCCACAGGGTTAGATCCATTACAGGCCCTTTTCAGGTTTCCTTAACAATCCCTTTTAAAAAGACATTTTAAAAGGCAAACTGAAGATCTAAGTCTGGCACTGGAAGGCAGCTAGACACAGAAACTGCTGGACCATTATACTAATTGCAACTTAAATGTTTTAAAGAACAGCCAGATAAGTTTACCTCAGCTTTGCAAAGGTGTATTATTTAACAAACACACAGAGTACAGTCTTCTTTCCTATCTAGAAAATGTGAAGGAGAAAACTTTTTACTTGACTTTTACTGACTGTTGGCTTTAAGGTTTTGAATATTGGCTTTTTCACTTAGTTTAGATCTTGTTTATTGAAACCTTCAGAGCTAATTTGGACTATTAACACTGCCATGTTGTTGTGACTTACAATTCATATTGAAGCATGTCAGATACCATCTGAAGTGTAAGTGTACAGCAGCAAAATCAATACTACCTAATGCAGAAATTATATATAAACTTTCTATAAAATGCATTCTGTGACTTTTTTTTAATTTTAATGAAAACCTTAAACCATTACAAGGTATATTTAAAAACTAGGCCTCTAGTCAGAAAAACATGAGAGGTTATTAAGTTTATCTTGATTATAAGTGTTTTTGACAGAATATATTATCAGGTATCTTCTTAAATGTGAACCCTTGCTACCTGTAACAACTTACATGATACACTAAAGCCAGTCACTCTAGCTATCTTCTACCAGTCCTAAGAATCTATAAAGTCAGTCCATCACCATTTGACAGACTTGAATCTGGCGACATGTAGGTTTCAAAATCTTAAGAGATTAAAAACCACTCAAAACTAGGCATGTTTTTAATGGCAGTCTGTATCACTCTGTATCATAAAGAACTTTATTCCTGACAATAGCTGGGAAGCAAAATTATTTTCTGATACAGTTTGCAGCTAATGGCAGAAATTGAGGGAGTGAAAAATAATGGAGAGAGATGATCATGGATAGAGCAATTGGGAGATTTAGCACACCAGCTGCCATAATCAATATGCAATTATTGCTACCAGGAACACAGAATTATTGATGCTTTAACAGCTTTTCATTTTTTTAAATTCTTTGCCTTGATTTGAATGTAATCTGAAATGGACAATATACTGGTACCTTCTGTATTTCATTTCAGTGTTTTAAGTTACCCTCAGTGTTTAAAAATCCATGTTTTTGTTTCAAAAAATGCTTGTTACCTACAAAATCCTAACGACAATTTGCTTCTAAAAAACCATCACCACAGAAATGTTGGAAATACTCTGTGGGAGCAGAGGACCTTTGGGTCTGCTCCTGCTACCAGACGAGATTACAAGGCTGTTGCATCATTCAGGAGAATGGAGTGTTGGAAATGCACATCCAGCCGACATTAGAGCGGTGGGACACAAGTGTACTAACAAAGACAGATAAGTTTAAAATCAGGACGGCACACAGCTTCCCTCCTCCTCCTTTATTTCTTTTTCGTTTAACCTGAATTTTTTTTTTTTCAAAACAAATATTATTATTTTTTTTAATGTGTTTACAATCAACCAGAAAAGAAGAGGAGGAGCAGCTGGGAACACAGCAAACTGCAGAGCAGGAAAGCAGAGCTCAGCATGTCTGTGTGCCACTCACATAACCAGGCACAGAACCTTTCCAAATGTAATCCTGTTTGTGTCACTGTTTGCTATACTCCCTAACTGGATTAAAAAGAAAAAGAAGACAAATCCAAATCCTCCAAGGGATATATTTGGAACATCTTCAGAGATTAATGACAGGTTCACAAATAGGAAACTGTTTATAAAACTAATTTGTGGCATGCCTCTGGATTAGGAGGCTGAGGAATTCAAAATAGTATGGGTAGAATAATGGAGAAAAACTCCAGAACAAGCTTTCCAGGTTATTCTCAGATTATGTTGTCATTCTCTTTTTGTGTCTGTCTCTTCTTTTGCTTGAAAGAAAAAGAATTTTCTAGGTTTTATTTATTTTTTTGCAACTGTTTGGGATTAATGTAGCATGTATTTGTGAAGTGTGTGAAGTCTGGCAATATGATTGTTACCTCTGGCTAAAGGGAAGGAATAGACTGACAGCAAGTTATTGGTATGTCTGAAACAGGGGGAAAAATGTGTGAAACAAAGAATGTTGGACACATTCTTTTTACCCATTGGAAGTATTCTGGACATTATGTGATATTCCAAAATTGTCCAATAATAGGATTTTGAGCCTCAAATTTGCAAAACTCACAAGTAATTTCCATTCATAATCAAGGTAGTTGCTTTAAAAAATGTTATTTAAAAGAAGGTATAGCCAAATAAAGCTCATGAAATTGCTTAGGTTACCATTCTTTTCCATCTTGTTGCTGAATTCCTAAATTACATTTTACAGTTCCTTACATATTATGAGGATTAGTAGTGTAATTTTTCCAAATGGGAACCTCAACATCCAGTTAATCCACAGATTAGGAATCTGGTGCCTTGTGACTCTTGCCAGGACTATTTGAACTGATACAGTCTTGAGAGAAGTTGGTGTTAGATAAACCATAATGTCTTTAATGCCTGTACAGAAATGTGTATGCTCTGGCTACCGAACAAGCAAAATTGTCTCTCCATCTCATTTGTACAAAATGACATCTATCATTGCTGACTAATACTTCCATTTGTGCACTGTGACCCCTTCAGAGGCAGAAGAAAAAATACACTTGTTCAACATTGAGCCTTCTTTTACCACCTGATACGAAAAAACGTCTATTTGCCCCATTAAAAAATGTTAAATAGCAGGACCTGGAAGGCAATGAATTGAAGAGACTGAATGTTAGATGCTAATCAGATGCACATATCAAAAATCAATTTAACTGCTTCAGTTATCAATACCCTGATGCTGCTTATACTTCACTAGTTCACAGTCCTATTTATATACCAAAGTACTCTCATGTTTAGTAGTGTCGATAGTGGTATTTGTTTAATAGCATTTACTTAATGTCAGACTGATCACCTAAACTTTCAAGGCTCAGAAGAACAACAGCTATGAAGAAATGCACATAGCACCTCATAAGACAGGCACTGCTACTCCAGGACACAAGTGAGACCCTCTGTACAACTGATTCAAGAAGATGTTGCAAAAAACTATAAAGCACCAAACCTGAAATCTCTAAGCAGTTAGTTTGGGGACTGCTGTATTAACAAGATGACCAAGAAGATGAGCCATGGGACCAATATTATCATGTGACTGGTATTTATTGCTTTGTTTAGATTTTTAATCCCACAATTTTTAAGACAGCTTCATGACTGAGGGGCAAGTTGTGCACACTTGGAAATGGCAATACCATAACCTCAGATATTTATCTGCACATTTTCAAGATTGGCTCTTTCTATTACTTCGAGGTATGCAGAAAACATCAATCCTCAGATGTCCCAACACCTTCTTACTGGCTGACATCACTGCACGTAAGCAAAATCCTTTAATGTTATTTTAGTAATCAGTGTGTTCCAAGAAAAGGATAAGGGTACTAAGTGAGTAGAGGCCAGGACACATTTTGCAGCATAGTTCTTTGCAGTTATCACTTGGTCCCTGAGCTTCTCTACTGCAATTTTTTAGAACTGTAAGGCTTTATATCTCAAATTTTCCAATGCATCTTTTCCCAGTATTTAGTTTGAAAAAATTAAGAGCACTTTCTAAAAACTGAATTTGAGACATGAGTTCAAACTGTGTCTAACTTAGGACTTTCTTAGATGGAAAACAACATCTGCAAAACCCTAAAACTTTGCTACCTCAAACCCACTGAAATAGAAACAGCTGTGAAATTTCAGTTCAATGCCTTACACATTTTACTTGTAACATTTTTTTCCTACTGAGTATGAATCGATAAGCATGAGTTAGGCTACCAACACTCAAAGGTAATACTTCTGTACTAGATGTGCAGCTCCTGGGTCTACTGTCAGGGACCTACAGAGACACATTTTAATGAAGAACTGTCAGCTTCCTAAACCATTCTTACTTTCTGGCAGTTTCTGTGCTTATGGGCTTGTTGACACTGTGGAGACAGTTTTAGACTGGGAAATTTCAAAATACTTTTGATTGCAGATTTAATTGGACTCATTACTTACCGCTGAGCTTTTAAATTATTTTCTTGTTTGTCAAATGTTCTATATTGCACGTGCAGTTAAAAAAAAAGTCTGAAAAGCACATTCTGTAAATTTGAAGGAATACAAACATTTCTCCTTTAGAAGCTAAGTTAAGTAATGGGACATGAAAAAGCTGTTGAATAGTCACAACTTTTCATCTGCAGTGATCTGGGTTGGATGTTAAAGGTTTTGTATCCTATTAACAATCTCCTGAGCTAACCAGCCCCTTAAATGTGATTACAAGGATCACGCATCTAAGACCTTCAAAAGGGGTTACAGAGCTCTTTTGATCAACTAAAGAAAATATCTGGCAAAGCTCAGTGTTGCTTTAGAGAAAACTATGCATTCAATAAATAACTTATGCTTTTGGACATCCTTGATAATTCATTATGCTAGATGGTATTTATGATCAAAAGAATACTGAGCTGGATATAGACAAACTCTGTGGTGGTTTTCTTAGAGGATATTTACTCAGGTGTTGCAGGAAGTACTGCTTCTCTGTAATAAACACCAAAGGGGAGGAGTTCCTTATATTTGCTACAGGCTGTGCTCAGTTAAGCAGCCAGAGAGGTCAAAAAGCACTTCCCCGGAGAGGTAAGTTCTTTGATTCTTACTGTGGTGGTCTTCTGGTAGTTAAGCATGCTTGTTTATTTTCTTAAGTTATCGTTTATATATCTCCTGATCTTTTTGTGTATTGCTTGTTATTTGCATATGTACCTCATTAGCCATCAAAACAATTCCTCTTGAGTAGAATACTATTAAAAGATCAATTATAAAGAGAAAAATAAATGAAAACCAGGAACATATGTCTTAGGTTCCACAAACTCTCTATGGCTGAGCTCTGCCCAGCATTTGGAGCCTAGCAGCCAAGGACCTCCTTTTGTAGGAAGGGTCCACTGTGTCCTGCCTATCTGCATCCTGACTTTATTAAGATGTAGCATAATCTTTCACAATATAGAAAATATTATTTTAAATAAATAATATATAGCCTTAATCACATGGGCATCTTTCCCACCCCCACCCCTTTTTGTTATTAGAAGCTTCTAAGAATGTAGAAGTCTGAATGTATCTGTTCTGGAGTAAAAGAGGTCTATTCTACTTATGTATGTTTTGGGTCCATTACATTTTAATAATGAAGAGTGAGACATTCTAAAAGCAACTCCCTAATGTGATCTCATGTTGAAGATGCTTTGAAAGGTTGTCTGTTCATACTGCTTTCATATTTGTCACATTGTAATTTTAACAGTTTTCAGATGTGCACCCACAATGCTTCTAATGAAGGTAAAAAACCATGTCGAAAGAAAAAGTCTGAAACTAATCTAATCACAATCTGTTAAAAAGATAGTGTAGTATAGATGCTGTCTTGTGGCATTAAGCACAACTCAACCTCATACCAGGTACAACTGGAGATGATGACACTTCATTTATCTTTTAATATATATATCTGGATAATGTCAATACATAATATTTGTCTTTAATTTTTTCAAATTTATTTTGGGGCAGAAAGCATATACCCATATTTACTCTAGAATTTTGAAATCTCATCTGAAAGGCTTTCTAGATAAAAGCAAAGCAGTAATTTTTTGGGGAAAATGAGGGGAAACAGCCAAGGCAGGTTGAGATGGAAAAAGAACATGAAGGAGTGAAAATAAAGGCAAAGAAGAAATGTGGCTAGGCTGCATGACACTGACTGTCACGTAATCATTTCATGACTAAATCTTCCAGCATCGTCAGTGTCCCTTTGACACACAAATTGTCATTCTCTAAGGGCATAAATTCCCTGTTTGCCTGAACAGTGCCTAGCTCTATAGGCCTTGGACATTGGTCTTTAGCTGATTTAAACTAGGACCCTTTCTGCAGCAGCAGGCTGCCATTACTTATATATTGTTCAGGATTACCTAAATGAAACAGATATGAGTTTTTTTGAGTTTCACAGAGCAGTTCACCTGAAAAATTAATTAATGCAGAAGACATAATGTGTTCAATACTCCAAGTAGTTTATCTGAGCCCTCTTGTGGGGTTTTGCCTTTGAGGCCCCTTTGACAGAGGCTCATAGAGAATTTTAGGTCTTCGGAGCTACGGGATGGTAACATCGTCACACAGTGAGAGTTGAGTGAGGTGGGCAGAAGTGGTTTTAACACAGCACTGCTAGAAGTGGAAAGGAACATATCAGCCAATCACTGATATTACTGTCTTTTCTGGTACCCATGATTGTGTCTAAACACTTCTCAGCTCTTTGTTTCAAGTCTTGGATGCATGCAAGCTCTTCCTAAGATAAGAGCTATGAGTACCCATCACTCCTTTTTGCACCTGAATTTCCACTGAGAGGCTTCTAGCCTTTTTCTGATGGTGCACTCTGGCTAAGTTTCTGCATGATCAGAGAATTAGACTGTCATGCTTCTGCATGTGACTTGCCATCCCACTAGACATGCAGCCAAAAGGCAGTGGGGAGCCAGGCGCTCCCATGCACAACTGAAAGCAATGAGAGCTTTGCTCAGGGAGGACGAAGCTTTCACTGAGTGTTGCTCCTGTCGTGATTTGAGCCTAAAAGATATGGATATTTTCACAACTGAGGCCTTATTATGCTAGTGCTTCCAGCTCTAATTAGTAAAATGGGATCATAAAACTAGGAAGCTCATTTTGTGTTTTTATAGGGTCTCAACCAGGGAAAGAGGGACTGTTATGAAGGGACAGAGCAGCCAACAAAAAAAGGAGTTAACAAAGTCTAAATGGGATGTTAAACTATCCCTCATAAATTTCTACATGCATAATGCAGTACACAGTGTAAAGTTGTCAACAACCTTTTTACAATAAAGTAGTAGCACTTGGATGGAGATCAAAGCAGCCTCTTGTCCTTATACATACCTGAATCATGGCTGTTTAGCTTTGGGATTTCAGAAGCTTCTGTTGATGATTTTTCCACAGGGAGGAATTTCCTAAGGTTTCTTGTTTGTGTGATTACTTTGATGACTGGGATGGGATAAACAGCCATACCTGTTACAGATATATTCACATGGAGAGGCCATCCATGAGCTATTGGGCATCTAGTATGCTGTTGAGAAAGATGTTAAACATAGCTCTGGAACAGTTTGCCTCGTGTCACACCTGTCTGAAAACAAAACCCAGGTTCAAATATTATCAGAAAAATGAATGGAGACAAACTCAATACAACAGACATAATCTCTGATGGAGGTACATGGTCCCCGGTGCTGAGAGAGTTTTGCCCGGGATCTTGCAAAGAAAACCTAACCAGCATAATTAAAGCCTGGTTCATGTACCACATAGCAGCTGTACTTCTAAAATTCATGAATTTCCAACTTTTGAGTACTTTGTCTTGCAACTTCACCCTATTACATTACACTTATGTTGTGCTGCTGCGGGGCAGCCTCCTCTCTGCAACAGGTACTAACGTGAGCTCGGGGCGTGCAGCAGATGTGAATTATTTTTAGAGGGTCAGGTAGGTCCATTAGGTTTCCTCAGGGCAGCGCAGCCATGGGCAGCCCCAAGGGCATGAGCCGCAGCTCTCCCGTGCCAGGCCAGCAGCCTCGCCGGGGCTCGCAGCCGCCCGGCGCCGTGTAATCCCCGCGGGGCGGATCAGGGTGCGGGGGCTGTGGCCCGGCTCTGGAGGCGGCCGGCCCGGGATCCCCAGCGGCCGCCGCTGTCCCGCC
>WBNO01010591.1:246036-362265 GCA_013400575.1 Peucedramus taeniatus
CAGCGGCAGCCTCGGCCCTGAGGGGACGGGCGCGCCCGGCAGCGGCGGGGCGGGCGGGGGCTGCTCGGAGCCGGGAGCTCCCGGCATCGGGTCATGTGCGGGTTGGCTCTTGCGGTCTCTCGTTCAGATGAATCCTGCTTATTTCCACTTTTTATTTTTCTTTCTTCCCTCTTTTTTTTCTTCTCTCCGTTTTCTTTTTTTTTTTTTTCTTTGGTTTGGTTTGGTTTTGGTTTTGTTTTTTTTCTTGTGAGTGAGTTTCTGGACAAGAAACGCGTGCGGAGTAGTCGGGAGAGTTGCCTGGCCCGCGTGGTGCCCGCGGTGAGCAGCCGGAGCCGGGCGAGGCGCTGCCCGCCCGAGGCACACGCGGGGCTGCGGCGTGACCGTGACACGTGTGCAGTCCTGCCGTGCCCACTGTACACTCACACCCCTGAACCTCTTGCCGGATAATGCTAAGCGCTAGCAAGTTTGCTTGTTGTCTGCAGTGCCTTCCTTATCTTGCTATCAAGTTACTGTATCGCCTCAATTTCAAGCCCTGACAAAGCACATTGATACAGCAGTTAAATTAGGTTTCAGTTGCCACTTTTCTGTTGTTAGAAGTTCTGAGAAATACGGAGTGAGTGAGGTCACACCATATTGATTTTTATGGCTTTATAAAGTTTTACTGTGTTAAAATAGGAAAATTAAGTGATGCTTTAGCTTTGAAAACCAAGTTATTTGCTGATATATTGATCTAGTGTTTAGTCACTGAAAAATTATCCTCATCATTTGGAATGCCTCTCTTCTAGGAGCCACAAAATTAGCTGGGTATAATTCAGTTCATGGATTGCTAATGTCAGTTCATTACTTCTGGTGGCACAAAGTCCAAATACAATTTGACAATTCCCCCTTCCATTATTAATCTTCTTTCATGATTGTAATGCCCCTGCAAAAATATTGTCTGTTGAATGACAATTGCCACAAAAATCTTTAGCTGTCACTTGTTTTCAAAACATCAGAGCTTTTGAAATTGATGACAGTAATTAAATTTAGCGTTTTCTTTCCTTGCTCTTTTCATACCCTCTTTCCTTAACTGAAGATTGGCTTTTAAAAAGGTTTGGGTTCCGTACTTGTATCATGTTTAAACTCTGAAGGATTGCAATTTAGTGGGTAGCCCCTATGCATGAGAATAGATCAAATGCTTACAGCCCTCACTGATCCTTTAACCTGTTGCTTAAAAAATCCCCTCCTCGGATGGAGTTACCTTAGAACTGTAAGCCTCAGCATGCAGTGTGACTTTCACTGTTGTGGGGCATGGCAGGGAATGGATGGAAACCAAGGTGGAACCTAGCACTGAAGTAGATCTCTTGCATCTGTGCCCTCTGAGAACATTCAGAGAGTGAAGAACTGGAGCCTCCCATGAGCAGGGCTGGCCAGTTCAGTCTGCAGCAAGTCGAAATGTCAAGATCAGCTGAATAATAACCCACAGATGAAATGTCAGTGTGGACACCTAATATGCATTTATCAATAGCAGGAGATCAGGTACTGATACCACACAGTACTGCTTCTCTACTGCGTGTAGAAGTTTTACAAAGGTCAAGGAGTCCAGAGGCATCAAATGTCCCTGAAAGCTGTCTTGGTTTGTTGGGAAAGTTGTCACGGGATAACAGTCACCAAAGAAAAAAAGTGTTTTTAGAAACAGAAGAAGCAGTTACCCAGTCTTTCAGAGAGTAAACATTAAAAAGTGGCCTCAAAACCAGATCAGTTTCCTCCATGAACAGCCCTAAGATTGATGTATGTACTTTGAATTGTGCTCAGAGATATATTGCCTAAATTGATCACCACTCCTTGCCTCCAAATGCTTTACATAACCATTTATTCCTACATGTACATTAATTTAGGGTTTGGTTGCTGGATTCAAAGTTTACTTGGCAATGTCATTGTATGGTGTTTGCCTTGTTTGTGCATCATCAGACAATGTTCAAGTTGTCTGATGCCTGACAGCTTTCAGATGATGAGATGTGGCTGACTTGCAGTTTTTCTGGCTGTAGTACGGAGCTGATACTCATTTTGTCAGTTGTCAAGTTAAAACTCTTTATTTCCAGCATTTAAGTAGATAGAATTAATTTACCTTAACATGTCTGCATCTGAAGCAGTGTAACAGGGCTCCTGTTGTAGGCAATGGAAACTTAGCCAGTAGAATCAACAGTGTCTGGAGACTGAGCTGTCTTATGCAGATAAATGCTAACCAAATGAGGTGAATCAATTTTTTATTTCTTTGACTGAAATGGAATTATAGCATCTAACTTAGGTTCCAATAAGTGTATTCTACACATCAGCTTAGGTGAAGCCTACGTAAATTGATGTCTTGTGTCTTCCTTACTGTAAGCACACAACAGCAAAAGACATGGACTGACTGTTAGAGAAGGTTGTTGATTTTTATTCTTCATCTACCATAGCTGGGACTAAAGAGATCTATTTTCCCTCTGGAAAATTTCTTGCAGACGGGGAGGACAATTGAAAGCAATGGGGAATATATAGAATAGAAAGTAGTAAGCAAATTGATGTGCAGTTGAAGAGGATAATGTGTCTAGACATATGGAGAGTAAAAAATTATGTAATTACGCAAATTTGTTGTTGTTTTAGAGTGAAATTATAATGCTAAGTGCATTCAGCTTTTGATAAATGAAGTAAAGAAAAAACCAGCCTGCAAACCTCCAAACACTTTCCTTTAACTAATGGCCAAACTAGATAATCTGCTCACATCAAGCTTAGATTTGAGTATAGTTCCTATTCAGATATAGGTTGCATCACGGTTGAAATCAGAGGCCAGATATTCCCCCAGAATTGAATGGGGGGTGATATTTAAATTTCCAGAGCAAAACTTACTCTTTGAATGATAGTTAAGATAATATACTGTATAAATGAGTCATTATAGCTCTAGCTGAGAATCTAAGCTGCAGTCCATGCTCTTAGTTGAGTAATCAAATTATTTATCCCGAAATTGCTAGGTGCTAGTACAATGAAGGGCATATTGTAGCCTCATGCTTTTTGGCTTGTTTTGAGAATTCCGTGAGGCAGCCTTTAACTTTCTTATTAAGTACTTGTCAGTGTGGCATAACTCATGAAATAAGAAGAAATGTGGTTTGGGATTTGATTGTGCCATTGCATTAAGTATTTGAAGGCCCCACTGCACCTTGTGATCAGTGCCAGACCAAAGAACTTCCAATTAGATATTGAATAAAGCAATAAAGGGGGTGAAAAAGTGAGGTGAGATGGAGTTTTTTATTTGATATAACAAACTGTCTATTTTGGTTTGGTTTGTTTCTGTTAGGGTGATTACTTTTTCTAGCATCCATTAGGCAAGAGGTTGAAGTTTCACAATCTGAACGAATGCACTGTGTCACCTTCAGAGAGGTAACAGACCTGATATGTCATGTGTGTCAGCGTTCTTGGCACCTGACATCTGCCAGTTGTGACATACAGGAAGATGTCTGGCACATTTCAGGGTAGGATGTGTGCAGGAGCTTTCTGGTTAAACATAAGGAATGTTTACAATGTGAAGGAGAGAGGGATGTGGACAAACAAAACAGAGGACAGCCTCAGTAGGTGTGTTTTGAACTGAACTAATGAGGTTCTGGTTCCAGTTTTCAAGACCAGAAAGTTGTGGTAGCCAGGAGACGAGATGCTGAAGGGCACCTAAAGGCTGCATTCATTGTAGTTAAATGTGAATAGATGTCTGCTTTGCTAATCCTGTAGGCTCCCTGTGTGGAGGAGGATGAGTGACATGAGCCAAGGGACTCCCATTTTATTAGCTCCTTGTGGAGGAAATGGATATGTTTTCATCCAAGTGAGATGAAGTTCTATTCAGAAACTGTTGGAGGGGAAGGTTTATTAGAAAGTTGCACAGTTAGGTAGTATGGAACAGTGGTGAAAATATTGCATTAACATATAATATTCTATGTGAAATTCAGGCTCCATTGTGCTTTCAACCCAGCTGGCAGAAGCAAAACCAATTGCTTATTCCCATGTGACTGTGTTGTCTCTAGTGCTCTGTGGCCTTGACTAAAAAATCCTCCACAGGGCAACTGGTTTGTGTCTGAAGCTTGGGGTGTGATAAATGTACTTCACTGAGTTGCCTTGGCAGCAATGAGATAGTCCAGAGGAGATATACTCTGTTCTTCAGGAGACTTCCCCTTCCCTCTCCAAACTGACTAGATACTGAAAATGATGGAGAATGCAGTGGTCTATCAGCACAGCTGCTGAACAGGGCATCTCTGGGTATCTCTAATATTTGGCCAGAAGTCTGCTGTACAGGATGCATATGTTCGATGTGAAGCAACAAGTCACATAGGAATGGCACATAAGAATTCACACCCTGTTTGTTCTTAGAACTGGCACCAAATCCCCCTCTCAGATAAAAAAAACACCAACCAAAACCACAAATAAACCCCAAATATTGTTTTCTTGGAACTGCAAATCTATTTTTTTCCTTGCTTTGAATGTCCTAAATTTAATTGCTGTGTCAGTCTGTTTGGCTCTCTCAAACTTACAGGACAACATACTCTGTGATTTAAACTTTGTTTCACAGACTCATTAATAACTATAACTAACATGACAAAGAGGGGCTCAATCCCCTTTTGCCTAGGTCAGTCTATCACATAAATTTGCTTATGCACAATTCAAGCCATAAGGTTTCATAGTTTATAACCTAATTTATAATCTATAACTCTTAATTTGTACACCTCCAAGGAAAACCAAAAAATAAATGGGTAAGAGACTGCTTATCCCTTCTCCTCTGTCATGGTACAAGTGTTCCCTTTATCACACCAAGTAGCAGGAAGGCCTCAGCAGTCCAGCTCCTCTTGGATTTGCTCTTAAAGCTTTTTGGGTAAGCTGATATTTTATATTTCCAGCTTGGAGGTTTGACCTATACCATTTTTCATAAGTGAGCAGATTCTGGGGAAACTGTAACAGGAAAGATGCAGGAGACAGAGATTTGCCAGTGATAATTGTGCATAATGCTCATAATGGCTCTTGAGCTCTTTCAGGCCACCTGTCTGCCTGCTTGGTGCTCTTGATTTGACTTACTGGCATGGTCCCAGCATCCATCAGGCCTCACCAGCAGGTTAGCCAAAATCTGAGCAGAAGCTGAGTGAACTGTAACACTGAACACACCAGAAGTATTTTTAAAAGTTCTTTTTTTCCTAGCAGTTCAAGGATACATTCCCAGCTTAGAGGTTTGGATCAAGTTATAAATTGTGGTGGCTTTTAAGTAAATTTTTAATGGTGAAGGGTATGATAAATTATCCAGTTGGTTGGACATCCAGACATATTCCAGGAGCAGTCCAATTTATTGCTGGAAGATGAGGTTAAATCATTATCAGCTTTCACAACTTCACTGAGATGTAATAAAACATTATCCATCATCCAGAATAGAACACTTGAAATCATTCTATTTAATATATTTTTAATAATAAAAGCGGAAACTAAACAATTTATCTGCAGGGACTTGTTCTTAAACTTGGTGAAAGTGAGGAAACATGATATTCAGTATAGTTTATTCAATTTATGATTTTGAAGCAGTAAATTGAAAGAACTAGGGTAAACAATTTTTTCTGGAATAGCACTCTTAAATTATTGAACTAAGTATGACAGCTACTGAATGCATATTTTTTAAGTATGTGGTGACTTTTCTTAAAACTAGATGATGTGCAACTGTTGTGATTTTTCAAAAGAAAACAAAAGCGCATGGCAGTTTCTCTAGCACATTTTCTCTGGTAGCCAAATAGCACCTGCAGGATCACATTTCCTTAGCCCTTTAACAGTTCTCATTGTACCAGTCTCTGCAGACAAATAAGCAATTGATACTGGTAATCAATGACTTTCAGCTTCATTCTGTCAGTGTATAGGGAGTTAATGAAGCCTGGGAGGCTGTCTGAAGCACCAGGTTGGAATGTTACTTCTTGGAGTGTTCCGCTTCAAGTGGAGTGGAGTGTTTTGCTTCATTTAAAATATCCCTGCAGCAGGGTAGTCCTTTGCTTATGTGAAGATTCAAGGTATCAGAGTTCCCAGCTTGGCTCTGGCACAGTCTAAATATGTGAAGCTGTTCTTCAAGTTCCTGTGTCAGAAGTGCTCATCTTCGAAAGGGAGGAATTAAATCTTCCTTTCTTCAGCGCTGTATGTCTCCTACTGCCTGGGTCAGAAGCTCCTGTGTTTTCTTGTGATGTGAGACACAGCAGGCTCTAGATTTCGATGGAAAAGTACATATTCTGTAGAAAATAGCTTGTACGTAGACAGGCTTCAATATCGTTTGGATGCTTCAGTTCTTATAAAGGCAACCATTGATACCTTTTTACTTTTTTCCTCTTACGAAAAAAAAACCCACTAGTTACAGGTTTAGTAGTATCCACTAAGATCTGAAACAAGAAGTTCGCCTCAATTAAAAAAAACTAAAGCTTAGATAGACAAATTTTGAAATGCTATCATTATTGAAGCCCTCAAAGCAAGGGTTTGAGATTATGAATCCTCATCCCTTTATCATCCCAAATTAAGTTATTGTTTCGTGTAGTCCCCTAATTACAGCAGAGTGCAGGAGCTAATTACAAAGCATTTATGCATGAAGAGATTAAAAAACGCCAACAGAATTATTGTATTTGAGCATTACTTTAAAGGCAAAGAAAAAGAAAGTTGTGACTTATTTGTATTCTTTTTTGGGGGAAGAAATGGCTTTACCTGAATGTGGTAAAGCTCCCAAAGCATAGATAAAGACTAGGCATAAGGTCATGCCTTAGGAAGAGACTGTAGTCAGTATCCTGCGTTGAGTCTTTGTGAATCCTGTGGTACAAACTGAGACTATACTTATTACAGCTGTATGTCTCTGGATCTTGATCTTTACTTTGACCTTAACCTGGAATAGTGTTAAGGGGATTTCATTGTATTAGGTAAAATTGGGTAATTTCATTCCCAAAGTATGTGGAATCAAGGAGCTGGGCTGGTACTGGCTGCAGTACCAAGTACACAACAGACTGCTGCAGGTTTCCTGGTGAATTGTATCCGTCATGGACCATGTTGGTGGTACAACTTGGTCAGTGATGGATACAATTCAGTTATTGTAAAAGGTGTTTCCTTTACAGTATGTAAACCAGTTGTTAAAGGATGTACATTGGTAAGCACATTTTCCATGACTGAGAGTGCTTGACTGTCAGAAGACCATAGCATTGTGAAAAGATCTGTCACTTTGATCTGCTTGGCCTTGTGAGATCTGTGTCATAATTCGAATCCTAAGAGTTGGCTTGTAAAATTGGTTGTTCACTGTAAGAGTTTGAATGAACCTAATGCTATTTAAGATGTTTTCTGTGGGTTTTTTCCACTTGCCTGATTCTTGGTAATGGACCTAAATCGTTTGGGATTTTATGAACTTGACTCTCATTCCCCTGTCCCTTCAAAGATCCCAGAGTTACAATACATATTCATTGAAGTGCATGGGAAACGGGCTTCAGTCAAACTTGAATTTGGTTCAAATTATCATTTGAATTTCACTTCATTTGATACTGTGTTGACTGCACATACCTTCATTTGATATTGTGCAATCAACACAATATCAAATGAAAGGAAATTCACGTGCAGTGGTTCTTACTCGTTATGCTGTCTGTGCATGCATACTATATGCAAAAACATTTCTAGTGTTTGAGGCTGGAATGTGTATTTCTCTTCCCATTTCTAGGAAGCAAATTGTTATTAAGCATTTGTTGAGTGAACACTGACATCTCTTTTTCCTAGGAGCCGTCATTTGAGATGCTTCCGTTGTCTGGGAAAACAATAATATTTGATAGCTTTCCTGATCCTTCAGATACCTGGGAAATAATTGAGACTATTGGCAAAGGAACTTATGGAAAAGTTTTCAAGGTGTTAAATAAGAAAAATGGCAGCAAAGCAGCAGTCAAAATTTTGGATCCTGTTCATGTAAGTTACTTAAATTACTTGGTTAATTGTGAGTTTATATAGTCTTTTCTTTTTTCTCTTAATCTTTGTAGATAATTTGTATTAGAATTGACTGTAAAATAAACTATTTCAGCCTGCTATGTATCAGGCTAGCTATCAATGCATTTTTCTTAACATAAGTGATCTTGGAAGTGGTTGCTTATGGTAAAAGTCAGAAATATACCTAAACTTTGTTGCTTTTACTTTGTTACCCCTTCTCTCTTGTTTTCAGAAGCAGATTATTTTCCTTTTCAATATTAGGAGTCCTTGCTTATTCTATTTTTACTGTTGTTCCCTTTCCTTTTTTTTAAGTTTTTGACATATTGGCCAGTAAGGAAGTTATGTACTTCTAAATACTTAAGCTGTACCTTCAAGCATCTGAGTACATGCTTGTACCTGAGTTACATGCTATAAGTGATACTTCAAAAATAAATTAGCATACTTGGTTGTTATTGCTCATTCTGTGTTTTTGGAATGTGCCAAAATATGTAGGTCTCACAGAAGAATCCATCTTTTCAAATGGAAAATGCAAAGGGATTAGCTCTACACACAAAGCACCAGGCAACTGGGAGGTGGAATTATGAAGCTGTAGAGCACGGTTTTGTTCTCAATAACTGACATTTGTTGGGTGGCAGATTAATGCTCAAAGAGTAAGGAAGAACGCTAGTCTGGTTTGTATGGGCACACCCCACCGACTTCAATGGTGCTGCACATGGCATGGAACTTTTCTCAAGAACAAAACATGGGAAAGCAGCTGTTCCTACTTTGAAGGCCCTTTTAAGTTCATCTTCTGCACTCCCAGTATAGGTTAATGAGGTGTGTGCTTCCCTGGCATGACCTCTGAGCAGGAATGGGCGAGCATGCCGTGCTGTGTGGACCCTACAGGTCTGGAGCTGCATAGTCACACAGGGCTCTTCTACCTCACACATCACACAGTGTCAGATTATGATCCCATAGACCAAAAGTCTATGGTGAAAACATAGTGTCTTCCATTATCTTTCCTGTGTTTCTTGCTGATCTGCTTTTTATTTCAGTGTGCTTTCAAAGCAACAAAAGGGTGCTCATCTCAATTCAATACCACATCCTCTTCCAAAGTAAACATAACTTGCCAAGAGATAAGCATCTTGATGAGTTCAAATGTATTGGAAACTATTTTTGACTCTATTGCTTTCTGTAAAGGTTCTTGTGCTTACAATAAATAGGCATGAGTTCCTTGCCATTTGTGTTCCTCTAAATGCCTGTTTGGCAGGAAATGCTTTTGCTTTCCTATGCTTCAGAAGTGTTCAGGAGTGATTCTTAAGTGGCTGCTGGCTACGGCAGGAATTCCTGAAGGAATCAGTGAAACTTTCAATGTTCTGTACACTTTGGAGGTTGCAGAAAAAGATTAAAGGATGATGATAGGAAGAAAAAAGAAATAGTAAAGCTGATGCTAGAGGAAAGAGAAATAGATTAAGTAGGAAAAAAGGAATAGAACGTAAAGGAAACAGAAGAAATAGGATGGATGAAGATGCAATATAAGAAATTGAAGATGGGAAAATGCATAACTGATGATAACAGGTTCCATATTTTAATGAGAAAACGGTAGTAGTGCAGTCAACATCAGTCTTCCAAGACTTGACTCTTAACAAAATGTTTTACCCTTTTTATTCTAAGAACACTCTTCTTCTTTGCCCTCTTCTATTTACAGAGTGTCTGGAGTAGCTGCTGCACCTCCATGTAACTGCTAAAATGACAAGCCTGTATTGGAAATAAAGTGGAAACAATAAATGAGTTCTTTTTATTTAAACTGAAAGTATTATTAATGGCTGCAGAGGGAGCCATTGCAATGAAGGAAAAGATACTTTATGTATTTTCTTCTTTACATTTTACAATTCTTTTTCTTTGGAGATTGTTTCAAAATTGTGCCTCTTGAGAGGTAGATGGGAAACAAAGCAGAAGAAATATGGTTTGGTTTAACTGATATTTTGAAATTAAACTGGGAACATACATTATCATGAATGCTGAAAGAAGCATTTAATTTTTAATCCTTTAGAGCACACTCTTTTTGCTGGATAACAGCTCAGGTTTTTGAAACTGAAACAGGAAAGCAAAGGTGTTGAAATGAGAATTTATGAAGATGGAACTGAGAAGGCTTAGTCTTGTCCTTAGGACTATAAGTAAATGCCATCGTACTTTAGAACTCTTAGCCAAATTATCCTATATATAGGATAAAAATTTTTAGTCTGCTACTTCTAATATAGTTCTTTTATGAAGGTAAATATGCTAAATCCAACCAAATATTTAAAGTTTTTTCCTACATAAAATACCAAGGAATAGTTGTCTTTTTGGTAGGCACAGAATTAATGTTCTATCATTTAATTTCTCATTATAATTGTAAAAATCTCATAAAATCTGAGTACCCCCCCGGAGACAGAAACCTCTATTAATTCGCAGGACAGTGGGCTAATTCTCTTCCAATATCCCCAAGGCAGTCAAAACTATTGTATGCTTTGTTTTTAATTTTTTGACTTTTGACTGTATTTTTTTTTCTTTCTTTTGTTTTTGCCAGATGTGTTTTCTGTCTTCATCCCTGCTTCTTTCTCTTTCCATTCTCTGCTATCTTTAGTACTTTGGTTTTTTCTTCCTTCCTTGTATTTTTTTTCTGTATTCTGTGTTGTGCTGGGGAAAATTACCTTAAAGTGAGTTTCTCCTTTTTTAGTAAGAGGAAAATTCCTGCTGTTTTTCAGGAACAATGAACAATTTCAGTTGTTCCGATAACAAGATCTCTAAAATCCTTCCTTGTAAGACTTATCCTGGTAATCTTAATATGAAAGTTTGATGGCCTGATTCATGAAGATGCTGGTGACAGAGGAAGTTCTTGAAGAACAATCAAGCTGGTCTCAAGACAAAAGGCTCCTGTGAGGAACTTGAATAGGATATTGGAGAGACCTGTTTAGGAAACAAGTGAGCAAAGTGCTCTTGAGACAGATGTGTGGAACAGAATGAGAAGGAGCATCATTCATTGGGAATACAGAGCATCCCCTTTCTCTGCCGTGGTCACTTCTATTTGGCTTTGCTGATACAGGTTTTTGTCACTGAGTAGATGCTTTTCACTGATATGAAATCCATTCATATGGATAGTACAGTTCATAAGGGAGCCTTCTTCTAGAATGGATTTTTCACTTCTTTTTGTGTAGTTGTAAATAGCAAATTGTATTAAAAAATGTTTTAAGTCTGAAACAAGTATGTTAACCTTTTTTTTGAGATCTAAACAATTAGGGGAAAATGGCTGCAGATATTTGCCTTTATCTGTTGTCAGGAGGGATTGAATATTTTGTCAGCATGACTCAAATGCAGTGCAATCATCATCCCTCAATGAGCAATTCCAGTGCACAGGTGGGAAAGGTTTACCTGAGTCATCCAATGCCTGCTGAAGCCTGCCAATGCCTGTGTCCATTTTTAGTCTTAAGGGATTTGCACAGTTCCCAGTGCATCTGTTGGCAAAACTGGTCCTTGTATCTCACCTCCAAAAGGATTTCCCCTACTAAGAAACCCAAGGTCTGTAATGAGTGTGACAAAAAAACATGATTATTATAGTTCAGTAGCAGAACCCAGAGAGACCATGGATATCACAAGCTTCTGTGACAGTAGAAAATGAGAAGAATTCCCAGATAATTCTAGAAAGTGGGATGGCAAATGAATAAGATGTGGGTGCAGTTATACTTTTTCATGCACAAAGAGGTAGAGAGTCCCAACTGCACCATTTCTAGTTGGGGTTACCATTAAGACTAAAGCAGTAACATGTACTTTGCCAAGGCATCTCCATACCTACCTGCATGTGGATTGCTCTGGCTTTGCCTTGACATCACAGAATAGTTAAGGCTGGAAGGGACCAGTGATGGGGTCATATGATCTAACCTCCCTGCTCAAGCAGGGTCTTGCTAGAGCACATGGCACAGGATTATATCCAGAGAGTTCTTGAATCTCTCCAGAGAGGGACACTCCACAACCTCTCTGGGCAGTCTCTTCCAGTGTTCTGTCACCCATGCAATAAAGAATTTTTTCCTCATATTCAGGTGGAACTTCCTGTGCATCAGTTTCAGCCCATTGCCTCTCATCCTGTTGCTTGGCACTACTGAGAAGTGCCTGAATCCATCTTCTTGACACCCTCCCTTCAGACACTTGTAGAGATTGTTGAGGTTCCCTCTCAGTTTTCTCTTCTTGAAGCTGAACAGGCCCAGCTCCCTCAGCTTTTCCTCAAAAGAGAGATGCTCCATTCCCTTCATCATCTTCGTAGCTCTCCTCTGGACCCACTCCATTAGCTCCATGTCTTTCTTGTATTGAGGAGCCCAGAACTGGACTTAGCACTCCTGAGGAGACCTTACCAGGGCTGAGTAGAGGGGCAGGATCACCTCCCTCAACCTGCTGGCAATGCTTTTCCTAATACAGCTGAGGATCCCATCAGCCTTCTTGGACCCCAGGACACACTGCTGGCTCATGGACGCCTTGTTGTCCTCCAGGACCCCCAGGTCCTTCCTGACGGCTGCTCTGTCACACCCCACGTGTTCATTAGTCAAAACTGATAAAGACAAAATAAAATTTAAAAAAAACTGTTTTGTATTCACTAAACAGAACCAGGCTTTTTAGTTCTATAAATGGTATATTTGTGTTCTATTTGTTTGTTTTTTTTCTTTGTATCATTTCAAACTATGTTTGAATTGACAGAAAATACTTTGTGTTTTTTTTTTGTGTAATGGCTATCATTATTTATGTGTTAACTGCTATGTATTTCTCATTTGTGACACTAGGATATTGATGAAGAAATTGAAGCTGAGTACAACATTTTGAAAGCTCTCTCTGATCATCCCAATGTAGTCAAATTCTACGGCATGTACTATAAGAAAGATGTGAAAAATGGAGACCAGCTTTGGCTAGTTCTTGAGGTAAATAATACAGAAAAATAGGAGGTTTATTCCAGTTGGTATTCCATTGTTGAGTATAAACTCAGTGAATGAGATGCAAGTCATTTGTGTAATGTTTTTTTAAGAGTGGTTGCATGCAAAGTGATCAATGCTGTTCTTTAGTCTTTTTACTGTTCTGATTAAATTGTTCAGTGTTCTTATCTTGGTATTACACTGATAGTCCTGTGCTTTCAGAATTAGGATATAAATTCTAATAAACTCATAGGATTTGCTACCTAAAATCTTTCTTTGGTGAAGGGCTTGCCATGGGAATCTTCTTGTAGTAGCAGTTCTTTAAATATCACTAACATTTGACATAGCAGGTAAAGAACACAGTATGGTGATTTTTTTTCCTAATGAAATTATAGAAATTATTTAACTGAATTACTTTTTTTTCTGTGGGAGGTAAATGCACAAATAGATAAATAAGCCAATAAAAGCAGCTACTGCCCAAATGCTGTTGACAGCAGCAGGATTTCCTCAAATTAAGTTCAGAGCAAGATGTGTTTGTCTTTAATTTTGAGTAATCTGTGAGCAAAGAGCTTGATCATTACAGTTTCCATAGATTCACAGCCTGTTCTGTAAAAACTTCCTGTTGTATCCAGAGGAAAAGGAAGACTATCTCTGACAGGAATAGTGTACTTTTCCTAAGAATCAAGACTTTTGCTGTTATTTGATCATTTGAGAGTTTGATAAGGCTGAGATTGAAGAACTGGTTGTATTTTATGATTTTTCAGCTAAGTACAAATCTCCTACCAAATATGTCAATGATACAATAGTATCAAATTCTAGAAACAAGCTATCAGCAATGCCTAAGGTCTAAAAAAATCTATTCCAAATTCTAATGTGTTCCATTGGAAGATGTTTTTAAGAATGATTTGCATTGCAAATAATAACAAATTATTAGGTTAGATTGACATCAAAAGGTATCAAGTCTTTGTGAAGTGAGTATCTTAGAAAATCCAGTGTCCATTGTGTCTGCTGGGCATTGGAAACTCCCATCTGTGAAACTTCTGGCCTGTAAAGGGTGGATGCCAAACAGCCAGGCTGAAAGAGACTGGGAGGAAACAGTCAAGTGTTTATATTTTAACTTTTATATTTCACACAAAATTATGTTCTTTATGTGAAAAACACGAGCCTACATGTGGACTATGTTTTATATTTACTCTTTTTAAGCCAAGCTGTGCATGTGCAAGTATGGAGTGTGTGGAACAGTCTTGGATGCTTTCTGTCACTGGACATGTAGATCTATGAATGCAATGGATTTCAGCTGGTGTGTGCATCTACACACATAAATAGGAAAATAAATTTCAGTATTGACTTTAGTGAAGCTTTCCTATTAATAATAGTGTATGTGAAAGAAAACTGTCATGAAACAGATTTCTCTGTTCAAGTGGCATCTTCTTATCAGCTTGTGTGCAGCTTTACAGTTGCAGTTTGCTTTTCAGAGCAGCTACTAAGGTGTCCTGCAGTTTATAAGAATGAGTATCTTTTCATCATCTCCATTTTGTGTTCTTTGACAGGATCCATGGGCAAGATGATTTGAGGAGAAAGTTTCTCAGATTCCGCTAGGAATGGGTTGTGATAGATGGTAAAACTCAGCATTTAATAATGAATTTAGAATCACCACTGCAGGTTACCAAAAAAGTTATTCACTGTAGTGTTTGAATCAATATATTTAGATGTTTAGATATTTGGGTTTTTTTTCCCTAGAAGGAAAAAAATCTTCAGCTTTTTAAGATGTGTCTCATGCAATGTATTTTTAAGAAAACTGTATGGGAATGAAAGTGAAACAAGAAAACATCTGTAGAGAATGACAGTACTCTTGACTCTCAGTTCAGAAATGCCTTTCTCTCTCTAGGTTGCACTCAGATAAGCTCAACATCTGCTCCTCCTTGGATGTTGTTCTATTCATGTTTATAGTACAGAATGTTGCAGGAGGGAGGATTCCTGCCAGGTGCATTAAGCTTTGCCATATGTGTCCAGAGATGCAGGCAGGAGGAACTGTCCTACTGGGTCTCTGTTGGAAAGAAATCCCAGACTTGGGACGAATCAGCTTAGCAGTTTGATGTCAGCAGACAGCAGCATGATGACACAGCTGAGGCAGAGTGTGCTGTAGCCCATTTCTTTCTGCTCTGGATGTTAGTTCAGAGGGCAAAATATCTGAGATAGTTGGAGCTCATCTGATTGAAGATGGAGCAGAGAGGAATCATATCAGGCCCCTACAGGTGGGTGTGTAGGTCTGGGACAGGTGGGGAGAACAAATGGCACAGGTTTTGCCTGGTGCAAAGAGCAACCTAGGCAAGAAAGAGTGAAGGCTGAAAAGCCATGGCCAGGTAAGTGGTTGGTAGGTATTACACAGCTTTTACTTGCTGCTGTAAACCAGAATCATAATGCAACATATTTCTATAGTTCACTTCCTACAGAGATCAGGTAGAACTTTTAAGAAGCATCTCAGTCCATTTTCAAAAGATGCAAAGTTGTTCATACCCTCTTTGAGATGAATTTGGTTGAATCTGAGTCACGTAAGTACATCAATATATTTTTACAAGAAATAGAGGAAGCATGCATTATTTTTACAGTAAAAAAACCAAAAACTTATTTAATGGGTTAAAACTTATCTTGGTAGGGGAAAAATTTTGGAAGGAATGACTTTCCACCCAAAAATTCAGTTTTGTAATATCAAAGTGTATTGTAGAAACCTCTCATTTCTGGAGAGGTACAGGGAATTGCCAAGAAGTGTTACAGAAATACATCCCTTTCACTCTGCTGAGTGTCAAGAAGACTGACAAAATATTCTTTTTAGGTGTTTTTTTTTCCCCTGAAGTGTGTACATGAACGTTTCAAGAACATTTGCAGTGTCCTGCTGAGTTAGGCCAATGGTCCTTGTAGCTCAACTTTCTGTGTACTGTGGTGGCACTAGAAGATGCTATTTAGGAAGAGTTTGTTGTCGTTTTTGCAGTCCATTTCCCTTTCCAGCAACCATGATTGCTGTATTACAGACTATGTCCCAGATGATTCCATTCAGTATCCATTTATGGACACACTAAACCTGATGATGATACAGACATGCTCTACAGTCCCCCCTTACGAGCATACAAGTTGAATTTTTGCATCATTATTATATGCTGATTTCTCTTTGTATAATATTCCACAGAGTAGAATTTAATGTTTTCAACATCACAAAAATGTTTCTAAATCTAATTATATTTCAGTGTGAAGAATTTTAGACTCCTGCTCATATGAGAAGGGGGAATATGTTACAGTTTCCAGTGGATTGCAGGCTCTATTTTCTAGACAGCTCTGTTGTTAAAAAATACTTGCAGAGTAGTTGATGCAATTTGTACAGGTGCACAGTCCAGACTGAGTGAACCTGATTCACCTTTGTTTTCATGTTGAACCTTTTGTTGTTCTAGTGTAATCTTCATCAGAGAAATCATGTGGGAGTGTAGAGTAGCTTATGCTTGGAATCTGCTTCTCTGAAGAGGTGTCATTTTAGCCTTTCCCTTTTCCTCAACCGTTTAACATGGGAGAAATATTTAAATAAATAGATGATTTGTGTAATTATGGATTTTTTGCAAAGTGGTATACTTTGAATTTCATCGTCTAAATGTTTTTCATGATGTTAATTGAACCTGCTAACCAGACACTGATAACTGAAAAGAATTATAGAAATATTGCCGTGATGGATTATTGTGATTCAGTTGGCAGCTATGTTTGCTGATTTAAAATTTGCATGAAGTGCTTCAAATTTTTTACTTACCTTTGATCATTTAAAGTCAACAGTAAGAGGAAAAAAAGTGGAATGTACAAATGTCTGAATTCTCTTTTTAAGTCCTTGGGATGCGTTTTTTTGTGATGGGGTTTTTTCAAAGAATTAAAAAATCTTAAACCCAGTAAGTAGAAGCTCTCAGGAGTTAGAATTAAACTAGAATACAGAAAACTAGTGCATCAGTTCACCTGCTACTCTTTCTGCAAACACAGACAAAGTGAAAACCCATGGTTAATCAGAGTACAGACGTTGTAACAATTGTAAATGTAGCACCATCTGGAAAAAAGGAATAGAATGCCAGCATATCTAACTGCCAGCCTGCTATACCGGGGTTAGGTCGGTCCATTACTACTAGTTTACTTCCATTAAAGCTTGCCAAAATGCTTGTAACAGGGTAAGAGCTGAGAGAGAACTGGTCAACAGACTTGCTGCGTTATGGGCACAGAGTAGCCCACCAGAGCAGCTCCTGCCCAGTTACCAATCACAACGGCAGTTGCCTTTGGTGAGGTGTTTAAATTAAATGAGAATGTAACAAGCTGAGATCCCTGATAAAGCTCATTTCTGGTTTGATGTGGATCCTTTAGAAGAACTACCATTCTTGAGTTTGCCTAGAGATGGAGAACCCAGCACTATGTGTAGAGTATCAATTATTCATTCCTTTCCTGTCAGAAAAGTGACTCTTCATAGCAGAGAGCTTTCTTTGAAGGTTTAAGCCAGTAGAACAAATAGCTTTGGAGAAGGAGAACTGAATGGATAACAGAAGTCAGTTGTGATCCCAATCAGCAGTAAACATTTGTCAGCACATGAGAGTTTTTTAGGAGGATTTGAAGGAGGATGGTGCTATGGTTTTCTGGTTTAGCTCCTCCTTCAAAGCAGAACACAAAGCATGTTATGCCTGCAGATACCCAGTAATGGATACCACTGTGAGCTGATCAGGGGTAGAAGTAGATCTCTTTTTGCATAAGATATGGTATTAGAACTGCTATGGGCTTTGACAGGTAAACCATCCAGCTCATGTTTGATGTGATTGAGAGAGGGCAGCCAGTGTGAGGGCTCAAAGGAATAATGGCATGGTTGGAGATGGCTGGTTAGGGACAAGTACTCATTCAAGCCAAGATAAGAAGGTGTTGCCAGAACTCCTATGTAAAATTAAGACTGCTGTACAGTATATGTACACTGCTGCATCTGACCTGGAGTGAGTCTGCTGTGCTGTTGCACTGTTGTATCTGCTTTTTGGAGAGAGAAATTTAGCAAATTAGATGCTTCCAGATGTTTGCAAATCCAACTGTGGTCACAAAGAGAGCCTTAGAGTTCATGGAATATTTATAAACTTTTCCTCGCAGATTCATTAATGAACAGTGACAGCATAATTTACATAAGTGTCAGAGAAAAATTAGTATAATAATGCCCAAATTTTGTGTGGTTAATAGTCTTGGATCCTTCACTGACCTACTATATGTGAAAGAGCTTCTGTTCATGTTGCCTTTCAAACATTGCATGTAATTCTAATAGATGGGGAAACTCATAGAAGTGCATCCTCCTTATTTAAACAACAACAACAAAAATCCTCTGCTTTGTTATATAATTTCCTGTCTATGGAGTATGTTCATGTAAAGAAATAACAGTCTCAGCAAGTCAGTTGCTGAGAGGATGGGTGATTTTTTTTTCCTACTTTAGAGCTGAGATGTTAATAGTGCAATTTTAGGTTGCAGTGTGGTTTCTTCAAAAGAGGAGCAGTAACTGTCCAAAGATCCAGTTATTGGTATTTTTATTTAAAAAAAAAAAGCAGAATTTTTCACTGCTGTTTTGTACCTTACCTTGAATGAGGCTTCAGCTGTTTGAGAGCTGGAAGTCTGGGTGGTGTAAAATATAAAGAAGGACAAGAAACTGTAAAAAACGAAATACCACCCTGCTCCCCACCTTCCACAAAAAAACCCAATGAACCAAAATAAACCCAAACCAACCATGACAGATTCTTTGACTTTTACAATAACCTCAGTTTTTGCAGTAGATGGCAATATGTTTATGCATTTAATTTTGACACATTAATTTTGATTTTTAAAGCTATATAGGGAGACTGATAACTTCTGTGTGCTAGGTAAATAGATCAATATTTTTTTTAAAATCTAGGTAATTTCCTTGGCCAAGCTTGTGATGCTTTCATCTCGTTCCCATATCCCAGACTAAAAGTGCAAAGAGTCCTGTAACATATATGGAATAGTGGCTGTATGAGGGGTCTTGCCATGTGGGGGTGAAAGCACACTCTCCCTGCCATATCCATCCCCTGCTCCTTTTCCAGGCACAGGCTACCTCTTCAGCGTGCTGTTTAAGCCCAAGCAGGCTGGGCACAAAAAAGCAAAGCTCAGAGCAAGATGGGTAGTTCTGTCCTTCTCTCTTGCTGGGATTTCCAGCACTGTGTAAGAGTCCTGATGGCTGGCACTAAAGCATTTTCTCTCCATTAGTGTGATTTTTTTGCTTTCTAAGCTGATGGTGTTGTCACTCTTCATGGCACCTCTCTGTGCGTGGAAGAGGAAGAGAGGAGTAGTTGTCAGTGTTCTAAAGCAACTAATTATTGTTCTAGATGTGCGAAGATATTTGGCTAAAAATATTTGCAGCCTCAAGTTCTTCAGCCTGCAAGGAAAGCACAGAGCATGGGAAGTCGCTGATCATGCAAAAGCTCAGCAAACAAATTCCTGCCATTGGAGGTGTTGGGAATTCAATTGTTGAATTCCATTTGACTGAAGATTTTTTCTTTAAAAAATCATACAATTATAGTGAATCAAGAAGTATTTGGGCAACACTCTCAGACACATGGTGTGAGTCTTGGGGTTGTCCTGTGCAGGGCCAGGAGCTGGTCTCAATGATTCTTGTGGGTCCCTTCCAACTCAGAATATTCTATGATTCTATAAGGAATGGGTAGAAGTATGGAGAGTGGTGTTGTTTTTTTTGCTGTGACAGTTTTAGCAAGAGTGGGGAAAATCCAAATTCAGTCACCTAATTCTTTTTGTGAGGCCTCTCTGAGTAATGAGCAGTGGCTGGAGTCAGCCCTAAAGGAATTTGTGGGAGTGCCTTGAAGCAAAGTCTCACTTTGGCTTTTAAAAATATGAGTCTACCTGAGATAAACTAGAGCCATCACTGTGTCAGTTACTTCTCTTTTGCACGAAATGGAGAACCCTGTGGTATGGACAATTTAATAATTTATTTAGGATTTTCCTTTGGGGCATGTTTACAGTATGCTTTTGTTAGATATAGCAGTTACTATATGCAGATGTGTTTCCATTTATGTGAATAAAGGCAAGTTTATGGAGTTCAGAAAAAGCTTTGAATGGAATTTGTGCTGTTTAATGGAATATATAATAAGAGTTATAATAAGAAAACAGATATACAGCTGTTTCTGGTATATAATATTTGCTGTAAAACAGTAATGTTTCAGGCAATTAATATAGTGGAAAATAACAAGTCCATTTAGGTTTCATAAAAGGCTGAGTGAAGGGCAGGAAGCTGTCATTTGCCTAAATATTATTAGCTATTTTCAAATGGTATATGTAGCAGAAAAATTAAACAATTGAAAATTGCTTTTTCATATTTCTTAACACAGGTCATTTTTCAGAAATGTCTTTGGTTATAATTGCTCCATTCAGACCAACACTGAATGTTTTGATCCATTACATGCCTGAATTGGGCTTGATTTCTCCATTTCTAATGTGTCCCTCTTTGCTTCCCAATTATAGCAATTTTTCATTCTTGAATCATATCCTATTTTCTCAAGACCAAAGATGTGTGGCTACAACTGTCATTTGGTACTTCATACTTTTACTAAATACTCATAATTTCTCTGCATAATGAATATTTCGTATTACACTGTGGTTTGCACAGTTGGCATCTTTTAAACGACTGGTTACAGCCCACCTTGCTGAGGAATACTCACATGAAAAAACCTGGCTCTCAGTAACCTCTAACAATTTTTCCACCATGCAGTAAAGCAGAAGCCCAGAAAATAGTTTTACCATACCACTAATTGAATTCAGTAGCATAGGAATAATATGCTTCTCACATTCTAATCTTTAACATTACTTTGCTTTCTGCGCATTTTATTTTTGAACACAATTTTACCAAAGATATAAGGTAATTTAAAAACAAAATAAAACAAAACACCAAAACCCACATTTGTGTAGTTTTTTATTAGATCCAAGATAACCAGACCTCCTTTACCTGTAATGGGGAATAGCATCATTCATTGAAAGAATGCTTGGACTAAGAGTTGTTTTTTTCCTTCTTTGAGGATTTGCTCTCTGACACCTGGTTAGGGGCTTAAATTCAAGTGTGATAGAACAATTTTGCTGCTTTTGCGCTCAGTTTACATGCTGGGTCTCTTTACAAAGGGAGTGACTGAAGGCACTCCAGCGGTAGGGAGAGGGGTCTCCTCCTCATTCTTTGTCAGGCAGAGGTGGCTGAAAGCTGCTGACAAAAGGAGAAACGTACTATAGCAAGAAACAAGGACTCAGGAGGTACAGAAACAAGACAGGTGTCAGTGGTGATGAAAGGTTTCCTGGGCTCCAGAAATAATGCCAGCATTTGTTGCTGCTGACTTTGCTGAAATCAAAGCCTGGAAGCAGGAAACTGCCTTTCACATACACAGTGAGCAGGGAGAGATTGGCTTACAAAACACTTTAATTTCAATTCTGTCCAATCTAGTCTCTCTGAGTTAATCATTCCAGTGGTTCATTAAAATAAGAAAAAATGAGAAGAAAAATATGGCTTTTGAGTTTAGCATAATTTTGTTCTTATAAAATTACCTTTGAGAAAGTCCTTCAGAATGTGCTTGCTTAGTAGGGTCCTGTGACAGAGTCCTCTAGCTCCTTTCGTGTCCCACAGACTCCCATGAGGAGACAAATTGCCTTAGGGATGAGTGGGTTTCAGCTTCATTCCTTTTGTAAAAGCAGCCTTTAGACAAGCCCCATTGTTTGGATCTGTGCTTCCCCAGCCATGATTTCAAACTCAATAGGGAAGATTTCTATTGCAGTAATTTAAATTACAGTGAATTAGACTAAATTACTGTCTTTGTGTAGAAACACACACATAAAATGGATTGTGAGTAGTGGACATGGCAGTACTTGGAACTACTCTCTGAACCCCGAATAATATAGAAATAATACTACAGAAAAGGTAGGTGCTTTGAAATGTTTCTTAACTGGTGAAGAGTGAACAAAAGTAATGCAGTTCTGGGCAGGAAATAAAAGCTGTGAAGTGCCTGCTGTTACCACAGGCTGCCCTATTTGCTTAGGGGTTTCTGTGTATTTTCTAGAGCCTCAGCTAAGGTTTGCAGCAGTCGTTAGAAATACTTCTGTCATTATGGATCCCAAAGTTAGTCTTCTGTTTTTTCTCCCTAGCCAAGGGAATGGTTTTGCCCTCTAAATATTATTTTTACCACTGCTCCTTGTGTATGATAAAATGATGAATTGCACTAAGTTTGCTCTATCAAAATCTTCTTTCTTGGTAAGCTGCCTCTTGCATTTGCACAGAAAGTCCTGGTTCTTTACTGACCAATGCCTTTCAGTTTTGTAGTTAGGTTAGCTCTTATTTTGCAAAATGACCCTTCCATTTATTTGATTATTAAAAAATTACAGCTGTGCTATGGTGTTGCCAGGCCATGAAGCTATAGTTGATGTTCATTCAGAATTTCTGTTTTAAATATATTTCGCTCCCAGTTGCTTTACAGAAAATTATTTGAAATAATAACTTGGTACCACTTCAGCTGTATAATCTTTTGAGAAGCAGGTAATATAACGATTTCTTCATTAGCAACTTGATGGGGATGTAAATATATTGTAACATAAAGATTGTGAAATATGGGATGGTGCAATGTAAAGTTTGTGCTGGGATGAGCTAGAAAGGGAATTGAGCAGGGCTCTGTCCATTAAACCTTTGTAACAGCACTGTCACCTTCTTACTTTTTTTTTCACAATATTAGAAATGTTTTAGAACAGAAAATCCTTCTTTTGAGTTTGGTTTTTTTTTTTTTTTTCTTGTTTATGTAAGGCCTGCTTGGCTTCATTCAGTTATGCTGAGTTTGAAAGAAGAAACTTAGGCAATATTTGCATAGTTGCCACTTTTCCATTTTGGCCATGATGTGAAGATATCTATGATCTGACTGAGAAATATGAGTTTGTGAAGCCCAGCATTGCATAAGATGAAACAGGCAAACTTTTCCTCTGGCCTGGCTGTCTTGTCAGTGCATGTGCGTGGCAAAGAAAATGAGAAGTTAAAAACCAAACTGAAAGGAAAGAAATCAGAAGCAGCAAACACCCATGAGGCTGTGACTAACACAGCCCTGGAGGTGCTAGATGATATAAGATAGCAAAATCATAAATACCCCATGGTTTTTGATCACTGGAGCAAAATAATTCAGGAAAGATGGCTGTTTTAGTGATACATTTTGTTCACGCTAAATTGAAAGCAATCAAATTTGTCTAAAAGCATAGAGAAACAATTGCTGTGGTTTCTTTTGGTTATGGGTTGTTTTGTCCAGTTGTTAGGAAAAATAGGAGCTACAGTGCACATCTTTCTTCCATTGGAGATTAAATTAAAACTGTGCTGCGCAGACAGGAGCTGTGTACTGTACACTTGGCCCATTGAAGAAACTGATTTAGTTCCCTTTAAGCTTTCACAAGAACCTTCAAGTATGGGTGGTAGGTGTTAAGTGCTGTCAGTGGAATGTGCTCTTCGGCAGTAATAATTATGAAAATGTGTCACACTGTAGGCAGAGAGTAAGAATTACTGGTCACAGCTGAACTGGGAGATGGACAGCCCATGGAGTTCTTGTTGGAGAGAGAAGGCAAAGAAAGTGACTCTGGAAATGGCTGTATGAGGTAGTTTCTCTTCTGTTCTAATAGAGAAAATCTCTTTTGAAAAGAGATGGAAGAAAATTTGAGGGGAAAAGGCCCCAAAATAGTTGCTTTCACTCACCTAGGAAAAGAAAGAATGGTAAAAATGGCAGCAGGGCAAAGATAATGGGCTTAGGGAGAGTATGCTTTAGCTGGCTTCAGGAGTTGGTGGGTACCTGTACTTATGAAAAATAATGTAAAAATACAGGATAGCTGACAATTCTTTAAACACATTAAAAGCACAATAACAAATTAGCTGGTGCAGAGAAGAATAGAAGCACAGTAAGAGACTAGTAAGAATGCAATTTCAGAATGCCTTCAAATAGGAAGGAAACAAAAATGCTCACTAAAGCATTTAAAGAAAAGTTCAGAGGTTCTAATGTGTAGAGTGGTAAGGACAAGGTTACTAGAGAAATGAGATACAGGAATACTTAGTATATGTCTTTACAAAGGAAAGGAAAAATAATGTCCTAGGGAAATACAGACCAATCTTCTTAACTTTGATACCCACAATGGTTCCAGAACAAATTAATAGAAACCACTGTAGAACATGCAGAACCCAGTAACATTATAAGTGGTCAACTTGGACTGGACCAGAACAAATTTTATTAGTAATACAATGTAATCTTTTAACAGGATAATATGTTTTTTGTGAGGATTTTATGTGGTCCCATGTGACATGCTTGTGAGGAAAATGTGGAAATACAGAAATTTCACAAAAAACGATAAAACAAATTACCTCTTTTTCACAAAACTGAATTTAGTTGACTTTTAGGCTGGGAGAATCTCAAGTGGACATCTGTTTTCGGTCTGTTTCTGTTCAGTAATAACTTGAGTGATGAAAAAAGTCCACATAAAAAGTTGAAGTAGATACCTTATTTAATTACAGGCACATTGGGGAATACCATCACATTCACAGTTGTGAATAGCAGAGAAATTTTTTTGAATCACAGAAGAGAGATTAATGCAAAATACTGCTATCCATAGGAAGAAGAAATGGGACATACCTGACCAGGCTGTGGTTCTGCAGAAAGGGATTCTCTGTAAAGTGGAGATGATCGTGTTCTGTTCAGCTTTTCTCAGCTAAGACAAGACTTCCAAGGAATTCTGTATGCAGTTTGGGGCAAAATGTGAGACTAACATCAATGGCAAATTGAAGGCAGTCCAAGTTGAGAAAATGGGGAGAATTTCAAAAGGTTACAAGAATTAACATTGTACAGCCTAAAAAAGAGAAAAAAATGGCATATCATGACAGTAGTCTGACAGAGATGGAAATAGAAAATAATGATAATTTACTATCAGATACTGCTGAAAGGAAGGGCAAAAGTAATGCAGTTTCACTGGAAGCAAAAAGGATTCAGATTGGATAACAGGAAAAATGTTCTATCAAGCTAGAGAAACACAGAAACAGGCTACTTAGACTGGGATCTTCCTCAATGGGAGATTTTTAGAAGCAAGTTAGACATATGTCTGCCATATCTGAAAGTACAGGTCTCTACACAGTACATATGCAGCTAAGTGATCACTAAGTGATTTCTTGAGATCCCTTTTACTCCTCTGCTTCTGTAATTTTATGATTACAAACCAGTAACAAGTAAGAATCTTTTGTTCTTACAGCAATCAGTCTTGAAAGAAAGGTGCAGTCAGCTAAGAGACTGGCAGTGCTGCTTAGGAGAGCATGTCAGATTATTGATCTATTCTAAGAACAGGGGAAAAAATAGAGACTAGTGCCTGTGATGCTTTTAACATTCCTATGTGTGATAACATTAAAGCAAGGTTGGACTTTTTTTCAGAGCTGTAAATCATTTGTGACATAAATTGGGTGTATGTGATGTGCTGCCCAGTCATTTATGTCTGAGCAGCCTGTAAAGACAGGGAAGGAAGTAATTGTAATTGTCCCATTGTTTGCATCCAAGCTACTGAAGTAAGATGAAAGCACCTTGACAAGTGCAAGATGCAAGCAAACAGTACCTGACAGCTAAGTACAGATGCATAAGTCAGGAGCAGTTGGATGATTAAAGGCTCTAATGGCCCTAGCAAAAGTGTAACTGATAGTTTTCTTAAAAGGGGAGCTGATACTGAATCTTCAATGAGCATCAGAATCGAGAAGAGCTGAAGAGGAGAAATGTGTAACTGGGTCAGGTGAAAAGTGACTAAGACCTAAAAAGAACATCTTCATGACTGTGATGTGATGGCAATTTTAAGTGACATTTCATGTGTTAGGATCATACTTTTCTATATTTTTTTTCTGAAGATAGCTTAGCATACTAATAGCTCAATTACAGTAGCACATGTTTGTGGCAGATGGGTGGGTGGAGAACTGCATGTCATCCCAGTATGAGTCTTTGCCTTTTTGAGTGCCAGAAAATCAGAAGGGAAGAGCCCTTTTCTACCACTGTAGAAGCACCTCTTTTGGTACTATGCATGGCCATCAGAGCTACAGCTCTTTAAGGCAGATTTTTATATGAAACAAGCTTTCTATTAATTTTTTCTTTCCATTGCTTTAGGTAAGCAAGATTTCATTCATTCTTTCCCACTCTTTCTGCTGTCTGAAAATCCAGACTAGGAACTGAATATTGTAAAATTCATATATTCTGAATCATATAAAAGTGCAGCATAGAGGGGACCTTTGGAAGTTACTTGGTCCAACCCCTTGCTCAAAGACTATTAACTGAAATGTTATGGATTTGTCTTTTCAATTCAAGTTTGAATATCTCCAATGATGGACTTAACACAGATTCATTGTGTAATTTCTCCCAGTGCTTAACCAAGTGGTAAAATTTTTCATTTATGTCTAGTAGGAATTTCCTGTCTTGTAGTGGGGGGTTTTTGCCTCTTATCCTTTGCTGTGTGACACTGGGAAGATTCTGTCTCTGTCTTCTCCACCCCATTTTAGATAGCCTCAAGGCTGCAGTTTACGCTCCTTTTGGTTGCTTGTTTTTGTACATCATATTTGCATTCTATCAGTGCAGGCACTGAAAAAATTGCTGGTAAGGAAAATACCTCTAAATCACAAGGGGACAATAGAATAAGTGACTAATATTAATTTGATGAAAATTGCCCACGTGCAAAGTTCTGACATTTCTAAGTTACTTCCTTGTGGGACAATCACGAATATCTTCCCTTCCTGTGTCTCACAGGCTGGACAAGAGTCTGTTCCTTTAAGCTGCATGTATTCAAAATTAAATGGGGGCTTCCATCTAATACAAACCACAAGAAATGTTTCTGTGTATGCAAGAGAATGTGTGTGAATGTGTGTGGGACAGAAAAATAGAGTTATGATCCTCTCTTCCCAGAAGAGGTCATGTCTCATGACAAGTGAAAGGCCATTTGATTTGGAGAGGTGCTTTGACCTTCAGGGTAGGGAGCAGTCCTGGGGCAGAGCTCAGACAGACACGTAGCTCCTGCTGTACAACTGTCCCAAGATCTCTGTGCATTTGTTGTTCTTTGCTTAGTGCCTGTCGTCAAGTTGTTCTGAGGAGATTTTACCGAATGCTATAGAGCAAATGACTGATCAGCTATTTGGTCATGTAAGTTCACAGTGGTTGCAACAAAGTAATAGCTACCAGCACCTCCCTTCTCTGGATGCTTCACTGAAAACTAGAAAGATCTTTTTAAAAATTTCTCTCTGTTGCCTTCATGATTTCTTGTCATCCAAGCATTTCAGTTGTCTTAACTTGAACTGAGCAGCTCTGCTAAGAGGCTTAACAGTGTTTTTACTGTGGACAGCATGCAACTAAGAAGCAGCAGATATCATGATTATAAGCTGCAATATTTAACAACACCCCAGGAAACTTTCTGTCTAGCAGTACTGCTAAATAATGTTTATCCCATAATCTCTCATTAAAGGATTGTATAAATCAAGATTATGTTGTTTGTTTTTTAATGATTTAGGGTTTTTTACTCCTATAAGTTCCTATGGAACTAGATCTTGACCAACATCCCCAAGGATAATTTATTTCCTTTCTACTCAAATTCCCAAGAAAGCATGGTCCAGCACCATATTGGGCAGGAGTATTGTAACTTTCTGCAGCTTCTTGTTTTGAGATAGAAGAGCCAGACTTGTTAGAAGAGGGACTTTTTGAGGTGTGTATGATACCTCTGGATTGAGTACACATGCAGCTTGATAACCTGAGTCAAGAGAAAGAATCTCCATTTCAGCTTTAGTTATGTGCAGACTTTAGGGACATGTGGCAGCTTCACCTCCAAAAAATGCACAATAGAGATAGGAAATTAGAGCAGATACAAGATTTTACCCATGATGATAAAAATAGAACAAAGTTAATACTAACCTGTGTCATCGTTGTCGTCATCATTCCTCCTCCCACCCACACAGTATAGAGCACACACATGCAGTGTCTGCCATAATCTCCTTTTCTAATTGGGGTTGTATTCCAATAATCCCTTTTCCTCCTTATAGCTGCTTGCGTTCTAATACCCAGCCTTTTTCTCCCTCTTCCTCCAATGCTGGTGGTCTCAGAAAAATATTTATTGTCTGATGTAAGTAGAGGTACAGCTCTTTGACACAGAAGTAACAAAAGAAAAGTTGTCCTGAGTGTGTGCAAGAACCTGTGTCTATAACATCCTCAGCTGAACTCTGTCTAAGCAGCCACCCTGCTTTAGGGGTTGGTGGAGGGTTTCCATGGTGGTAAAGTCATCCAGGGCTGACTTCTGGGTTCTTTATTTCAAGACCTGTTTAGCTGACCTTTTATATACCCAGGTTCAGTTTTTGTTTTGTCTAAAATAATCACAATTTTAGTATAAAATATACTTTAAGTATATTTTATTTTAAGTAAGTTTTATCTTACAATGCAGATATTTATCTCACAATGAGGATTTATATCTTATGAGAGTAGTAGAAAAATTAGTTGGAGCGACATGAAACTTAACATTGCTGACCCAGGCAAATATGTTCAGTGTTGGCTTTACTGCCTAAACATTAAAGAGGGTGATTTCTGAGGTGGAGTTTCTCCCTTCTTCTGCCTACAAAGAGAATATACTCCTTTCTGCATTGGTTTTCCTTACATTGAATGGGTATACATCTCTGTAAAGAAATATCCATCTGTAAGAAGCAAAATACAATATGAGGTAATGAAGAAAAATAGTTTGAAGAATATAATATATAATGTGTTTCACAATTGGTTTGTTACTTGTCAGACAGTTTCAGTGCCCTGAATTCAAGAGCATTAAATTACCAAAATTGTCCTAATCCGTCTGGTTTGATTAAATATGTCAGTGATGTGCCAAAGTTAAAATGATAGAAACCCTGAAAAGAAAATGTCATTGGGAAAAAATAACTAACTTGAAAAAGTCAGTGTAGAAGGCAGACCAGCATGGCTAATGGCAATAAATGAAATCCTTCTTGGGAATCTTATCCTTATCCAGCAAAGCATTTAATCCCATCATTTAAGCATATGAGTTCTTCCCTCTCTAAGCATGCATATTGGCCCACTTAGGTAAGGGTGAGGTTAAGTGAGTTCCAAGACTCAATTGTTGCCATAGAGCTCAGCCCCTGTCAGATCAGAGGTGTTGCTGCCCTGATGGGGGACACATCTTGGAACAAGAGTTATGTATTGAATGGCATTTCTGTAGGCATTCCTGTGGTGCAAGTTCAGTGCAGCCTAGGGGTTTCAAAGGTAGTCAGAGAATTATTGTTATGTTTGGGTACAAAGGGATAGAAAATGCTTTTTACTGTAAGGTGCAAGTCTTTTTTTAATTGCAGCACAGAAAAAAATGTACAAGTATAGAAGAACAGATGAAAAATATACATATACAAAAGAATCTGATGTCTAGAATTCCACAGTTGAAAGGTTTTACTGGTAAATGATGCCCTTGATTTGAATATACTTCAAACGTAGTGCAAAGGAATTACAGTTTTGTGCTGCATTGTTAAACTATCTTACATGGAAATTTAGTTTCATGTGAAAAGCTACTGGATGGTAATACTGTGTAAGAATTAAAATTTATTTTACTGTTTTATTGGAAGCAGCTACTCCTTTACAGAGGCAAATGGCTCTTCAATCAATGAGCATTGTCAGGTGCATTATGAATAGTTTAAGGGCTTAAGTGCCTATTTCATCTTTGCAGACCTGTAACTCCTACAGTAGTAGGTACTCACTAAAGTTACATTGATGCTTCTTCTGGCAGAAAAACTGTAAATTATAAAAATGAACATATAAAGTACTGCAGTCTAAATAATCTGCTGGTAATGTGTGCTCACCATCCTTTCTAGCGAGCAAGGCCAGGTCTCTTCTTCCCACATATTTGGGACAGGACAGGGGTTTGCAGGAGTCTGGCCGGGCTCTCTCCTCTGGAGAGTGGGAGAGGATTTTCCAGAGCAGACTGTGGCTCTACATCTGGAAAAAGGAGCTGACAGGGTTGATGCAAAAGGGGCTATAATTAATTTTACACCCATAGCACACCTTGTTTCAGTGGGAGACCTTTCTTTCCACAGTGCTTTCATCATATTCCACAATGCCCATGCCTTGTGTATCACATCTCCCTATGCTAGGAATTAAGTGCTGCTTGGCAAAAAAGGCAGCTTCATCCTTGGTAGGTTTCACGTTGGGGAAATTTCTCTACTGCCTGTCTTCTGATGCCTTAAATCCATTTTTTACTGTACATAGCTTTTGCACCTGAGAATTGATGTTGTAACCATCTGCATTGGTGGGAGTTCCACATGATGAATATAAGCAATTAGTATGCCCCACAAAACATGCCTTCACAGTTAATTTATTGTGCTGTAATCTACTTCTGTTTCAGTGCAAAGCAATCATGGATATAGGAATACAAAGAGATACACTTCTATACTTGTGTTTGGACAAGAAGAATTAAATGCAGAAAGTAGTATAAAATAATTGACAAAAATTGCTGTTATGTTGTTTGTATAAATAGTAGGCTTAAGGACAAATTTGTCGTTTGTCAGTTTAGTAGAATCTTGTTTGGCTACAGATACAAAAAAATACTGAAAATGAAAACCAGGTGGCTACTCCAACACTCCTTAATTCCCTTTTATATTCCCCTTATGTTTTGTAGCTGTGCAATGGTGGATCTGTGACTGATCTTGTGAAAGGATTTCTGAAGAGAGGCGAAAGGATGAATGAACTTATAATTGCTTACATTTTACGTGAAGCTCTGATGGTAAGATAAGCTTTCAATGAAGGGACAGTCAATATTCAGCTCATACTCTTTTCTTTAAATGAATGTAGATCAGGTCCCCACTAACACAGCTCACTATCTTGTATTATAGCAGTTTTTAATGAAATCAAGGCAGTGTAATTAGGGTGGTTCTTTTTAAGCAAGCAAGGTAAATAGCAGTTAATCTGTTCATTTCACTATTAAGAAAATGAAAAATTATTTCTGACCATTTATCAATTTTCTTATTAAATACAGTTCAGCATCAAAATTGCTTTTCTTTTAAGAAATAGCAGAAATATCATCAAAATAGTGTTCACCCTCCTATGTCTGGATCCAAACTATTTTTATAGTAAAATAATCTACATATCTTGCAAATTCAAACCCTGCTACAAGAATTTGGTTCTGCTCATTAGGATCAACTGTCTTTATTTATCATTTTCTTATAACTGAAATTTTACTTTCTCTGGTGGAATTTAGGTTTTAGTAGTTTTCTTTGATTTTATGCTCTAAAGGTATTATATGTAGGTTTATAGTGATATTTTTTTGCTTTCATCTTAAAATTTCTATTTGTCATAAAGTGGGGCAATGAAAGAATATTTTTTCCTTGTCATGTGGCAAGTGGTTTTGCAGTAAGAATTACATCCCTGTGGTTTAGGATTAAAAAAAGTTTCAAATATTTTTCATACTTTTCTACTACCCTGTTGTTTCTGCAAATGTAATACAGAGGACAGAGCTGTTGTTAAAAGTTCATGTTTACATCTCGCCTTCCAGGGACTTCAGCACTTGCATGAAAACAAAACTATCCACCGTGATATTAAGGGGAATAATATCCTTTTGACCACAGAAGGAGGAGTCAAGCTTGTGGATTTTGGTATGTTATGTTTACTTATATATACAATGTTTTACACCTGAAGTATGGAAAATAGAATAGAGTAAATAAACCAGAAAATATTAACTGTGTTAATTTTATGTTAATTTTTTGTTAAAAATCACTTTGATAACCAATGTTACTTTTTTTAACTTGATAGAAATTTTAGTAATTTTGGTAATGCTGTTTCAATAGCATGACTAAAAACCAGAAATTATAATATGGTGGTAGTAAGTGCCAAACATTTTGAGGCACAGAGTAAGTGAAATGGCAAAGTGAGAAAATAGGATTCAAAATAAGGTTGGTGTTCAGTTCCTCCAGGAACCATACACTGGTTCAGTGAAATTAGTAGCTAATAGTAAAAAGCTTTGTGTTTTAAATGAGAGCATTTAAAACTTAATAGATATTGTGAAGAATGGGAGAGCTCCACCTCAGACACATATACTTCCTTTACTTGATTTAAAACACAACAAGAGATATTTGAAGGCAGTAGAGGAGGGAATATTACACAGGTAACCCCCACTTTCCAAAGTCTGGGAAGACAGATTTTGGCAAATCTAAATTTGAGAATTGGCATTAAAAGGGTCAGTTGAAGCCTGTTAGGCCTAAAAGGATTCCTGAATGCTCCCATCTTTGGTGTCACCACCAAAAGGGAAGCGAGAGACATGGATAAGTGGATGCAACCTGTTATTTATCAGCCATACCACAGTCATTTGCCTAAAAGGTTAGGTTAGGTTTGACTCTTGTTTCATATGAGTGGTATAAAATTTGCAGTGCTTTTTGTTATGAACTATTATGTTCAGGTAGAACACTGCCTTCTTATGTTAAAAGTAAATTTATTGGTCACTATTTCAAAGCACAGCAGACAACTGCAAATATATTTAATTCAGCAGATGAAAAATCTTTATTTTTCCTTTTCCCTCCTATTTTTAATGATTCTGATTCAATTGATATAAAACAATTGTTTAAACTAATAATGGGATTTTAACTCTCTTTAGTATAGTATCTCCCAGCCAGTAGGTTGTATTTATGGAACTCTTCATGACACAAATTCCCAAAACTGTTAGGGTTAGTAATTCTTTTGAAATGTCATGTATTTCTTTTATATTCCTCAGATAAAATCTTGCATTGAAAACTCTTTGTATTTCCTAAATCATCTGCAATATACTTACTAGCATTTTCTAATAGTCTGGAAGTTTATTGTGAGGCAAAACCCAGTATTTTTGCACACAGACTTTTAATTTGTTGTGGAAAAATTTTTAAGGTGCTGGAGGCAATTAGAGGATCAATGCTTCTGAAAATTAAATCACTTATGCAGATAGCACAACTTACAAGCTGTAGGGATGAGGACCTGAATTCTTTATTTCCCAGTTACTGCAATCTCCTGATAAGGCTGTAATTGCAAAATAATCTTCAATTCTTGTGGGAAAGTTGTGATGCCAAAATACAGGTTAGAACATGCACAAGAAACAAATATACATGCACACACATTTATGTGGGCTCCAAAGGGGGCTGTAATAGCTGCAGTCCATCCTCTCAAAGGAATATACAAATGGCACTTGAACTTTGGAGTAGATTGATATTTTCCCTGGCTTTCCCCCACCTTCCCAGGAAGGAAAACAATCTGAAGCCAATAATGAGTAGTTTCAGATGGAATAAATTTATAGTCTTCATAAAATCATCATGGAAGATGTACCATTCACCATTCAGGCTGCTGCTTAAGGTATTCAGCTGGGATTTGTGGGATTTGTGTCTTCTACTTAAGGGGATTTAATCCCACAATAATCAGATTCCAAGATCATTTTTTAGCCAGGAATGTGAGTTGATGAAAATCTCTCATGTTGGCGTTGCTACAGACTGCTGTACATAAACATTGATTAGATCAGGGACTTAAACTCAGCCATCTTTTATTATACAAGCCTATAAAATTGACAGGCTACAGAGTAAGATAGACAAGGAGGTATAGTGTCCTTTTCACCCACTAAATACTCAGAGGAAGTAAAATTTTTGATTTAGACTGAACCAATTATTACATGGAGCCAAACAAACACAAGAAATCCCAACCCAAATAATCACATCACCTTTTCTAGCATGCACACAGCTTTTCTGTGTGGAGAGGGGAACAGAGGCAGGGAACCAAGGACTCCTTCAACCACCAAACACACGTGACACAGGAAGTGAGCCTTTCCCAAGATAACTTTAGCTGCTGCATCCTCCTGCGTGCTGGATGCTGATGAGATGTTCCTGAAGAAGCCTTTGCTATCCTCCCCTGATACTATTTATGGTGGTTTTCTTCTGAACATAAACCCTGTGTCTGAAATATGGGCTTGTGAAGTGCCTTATGGTACATGAAACTAGAAAAAGACCTGTTTTTAGTCTGCATGTGTTGTGCAATCATTTAGCTTTTTCTGTCCTTTTAAAAAAGTACATTTAAGAACATTTTAAGAGTCATAAGTGAAAAAACAGTTACCTTCTAGTGAATTAAATCACATTTGAAAATGGCTTTTTTTTCCTTCATTGCTTTTGTACTTTTTGAACTTGGTGTATAGTGTTCTGCCATGGTGAGTCCTTCCTTGCACAGCGGTACAAACTTTTCAGAAGCTTCATTTTGTGACAATTTATACGCGTTGCTTTTTAGTCATTGTATCATAGGTATCTATGTATGCTGGAACCACAGTTTCTGAACACTGCACAGTCTGTAATGGATAACCATCACAACACCCTTATGGAGAAGTAAATTACTTTAATTCCCAGTTAACAGCTGGGGATCTGAAACTTTGACTGAGTTGCTTGAGGTGACACAGAAAATGTAGGGAAAAGCTCTTCCAAAATCCAGGCTAACTCTCTGAACAGTTTGCCTTTCTAGAGGTACTGACAGTTAAAGAGACAGATTTTGAAAGAATGCCATAGCCCCACAGCCATGCCTCTCTCAGATTGCTTTGAAGAGTGAAATTTTTACTTTCCCAAAAAATTCTGCTGTAATATTGTTTAATCACCCCAGTAACTTTCTCATATCTAAGAAACACCCAATCCCAATACAGATTAATGATTAAATCAAGTCAAATACCTAAAGGAAGTCCAGAAGAAAGTTGGAGAGAAACTATTTATAAGAGCATGTGGGGATGGGGCAACAGGGAATGGCTTCAAACTGAAAAAGAATAAGTTTAGATTAGATATTTGAAAAAGAATCTTTGCAGTGAGGGTAGTGAGGCACTAGAGCAGTTTGCACAGAGAAGTTGTGGATGCCACATCCCTGGAAGTGTTCAGGGCCAGGTTGGATGGGTCTCTGAGAAACCTGGTCTAGTGAACAATGTCCCTGCCATGGCAGATGAGTTTGAACTAGATGATCTTTTAGGTCCCTTGCAACCGAGGCCATTCTATGATTCTGTAACATCTCATAACAATGCTTCTGGAGCTCAATTGCTTATCAAGGAGCTGTCGGGTAAAGTTTTAGTTTAAACTGTCCAAGCCACAAAAATTTTGAAATACTGTTACTAGGGATGCATCCTCTGGCCTTGCATCTATCTGGTATGATGATTTAGATCAGCAGAGAGAAACAAAATTATATTTATTTTTACAGAAAATGAGTACCAGCCAAGGGGATTTACTGCATGAATGTCCACTGATCACAAATTCACCTATAAAGTCATTAAATTTCTAAATACATTAATAGCCCATATTTTCTTTGTAAGAGAAGGCTGACTGAAGGCAGTTTCACTACCTGAACATTTGTGGAAATTAGCTCCTAAGCTGTTTTAATAGAAAAGCTTTGAGGTAGGATATTCTGCCTGAGAATTGCAGCAATTAGGTTTCAAGCAAGGAATACCCTCTACCACATTATATAGTTGCATTATATTCAAGTGTAGCTGCTATGTTTTCAGTATAAGATAGAGATTTGATAGAAAAAAGTACATTTACATTAAATTTATTGTAGCACTTTAAGGAGTGACTGCTATGTAATCTGTTGTATAGAAAGAACTGGAGGCAAGTAAGGTGTGAATTAAATTATTTTTTGATAAATATTCCTAATTATATTCACAGTTTGTTATTACTGTTCTGTGGAGAAAGTCTTTTACATCTGCTTCAGAACTTCGGTCACACACAGCGGATTGATGTTAAAAAAACAGATTTCAAATAAAATTTTAGCATCTAAAGGCACAGGAAATTAATGTAATGAAATTTAAAGAAATTAATTTAATGCCAGATACCTTTTGAAAGTCATGTGACTAATTTATCTGCAGCCTTTGCTGCCTGAATATCTAAGTGTCTGATCTTTTTTCATCAGTTAAAAAACTGACGTGGAGTCACTTGATCACATAGCACACCTCATCTGTAGTAAAAATTCATATATTCATCAGTATCTTATAATGTGCAACCAATTTCATGGGATACTAAGGGTGTAACATCTGCTTCTGCTGGCAAATACTTGCTTCTTTGAATAGTCCCTCTCAACTCAGCTTCCTTTCTTGAAATCAGGATGCTGCACAGGGTCTTTCATGTATTAACATCAACCTAAACCACAGTTCTATAATGTGCAGTTTCAAAATGGGAGAAGAGAAATTTAGCTATATTATTATTATTGTTGTTGTTGTTGTTGTTGTGGTTGTTGTTGTTGTTGTTGTTGTTACTTTAGCTTTGGTCTGAAAAAGTCTGAGTGACATTTCATTTGAAATTATTTGAAATTATTTCTGAAATCTCCCGCCATTTCAGTGCTTCTGAGAGCTCAAAAGCCAGGGCTTTTTGTGCTTATATTTTTTTATCAAATTGGATCCTAGAGGACACAACTCCCTATCAGCAAACTAGACAAGTTGCTGATGTCTCAGAAGCCATGGAGGAAAGAACCATTTTTCCACTAAAAGCTATGTGAAACACCTACAGTCACATGGCAAAGTGATTCTTTTAGCCAAAAAGAGGAGACTGTAATGCTGATGGAAACTTTCTCTTTAGCTATATTTTTGAGGGTTGACCTTTGGGCTGATAGTCTTTACCAAGAGCACATGTAGCTCATACTTCTTCAGGACTACTGAAACCTGCTCTCCCAGACTAGAAATATCTCAGGACAAGCAGCTATTGCCTTGGAAATGTCAAGAAAAAATATAAATTATACTCCCCCACTTAAGAAATGCATATTTTTTCCAGCAGCACTGTTTCTTTCTGAAGGCCATGCCTGTCTGTGCATCAAACATACTTTCATACCACATGTAATTGGACTTTTGCTGTTATTACCAGGAAAGGTCACTGGGAAAAAAAGTCAGACATTTAGATGGATATTAGAAATATTCAAGTACCCATAAGGAAAATAAAATGTGGGCGGGCTCATTAAATCTTTAGATTTCAAGCTTACTTCTAGCCACAAGAGATCCCATGATTCCTCATAGTTTGCCCAGTAATGTAACTGTGGGGAAAGGGATGTTGAAAAGGGTTGGCACTGTCCATTTTCAGTTTCTTCTTGGGTGTTTTGCTAATAGGACCTAAAACTCTCCATCACTAGAGGCTCTGGATAAGTAAGACATAGGAAAGATCTATGTTTTTTAATATGTAAAGCAGCTTCCAGTGGAAAACGGAAAAAAGGTAATGCAATCTCACTGCTGCTGGCAGATGGTGGAAAAATACAAGCTGTGTTGCTGCAGTTAATAGAATGTCTTCAAGTGTTCCTTTAGCACTGTGGATAAATAGGTTGCATAATTAAAACATGTAATATTAATGGAATATATAGTGAAGGTAGGGTGATTTTCATACTTCAAATACACTTAGTTTGCATTTTTCTGCTTTTGTGTCAGTGTTGGATGTAGAAGCTGTGTGTGAATATTGTCTTGTCTTTCCAAATGCAGTTTCAGATATCCCACTTTGCATATAGCTAGCACAGTTTTATCGTTGACAGTAGCCAGGGTCAGCTAGAGATTTACCCTGAGTACAACTCATTGGGGGAAGAATGAATTGGGGAGGGGAATATGTATTGCTCTATTTAGACATACTGATATTGCTTTGCTTAATACTTGAACTCTTGCTTCTATGTAGTTTGGAAGCTGCAGGTAGACAGAGGTCAGCTTTTGTGTTTGGATTGTAATTGGGTTATTATTTTGCTATGGAGAGAATGATCATTTTTCCTTTAAAGCTATTTGAAGCCTTTCAAAGTTAAGAAAAAAAAGAAATCCTAATACTGGCATTCCTAGATGTCCTTATTATTATTATTATTCAAAATTGTAATTTGGTGAAACTAGGCAATGGCAAGACACTGTTTTGGTATTTTTAAATTCATTCTATGTTTACTTTAAAATGTATACATAATTTCATTAGGGCAATACTAAATGCAAGTATTAATTTCATAATTCAATTGAATCTTTAAAATAAATTTATTGGGGTTTTTTTTTCCCTAGAAAGAGTTATCCTGCCAACATTCTGTATTGTGTCTCAGTAGTGGTATACCACTCTTCCTTACAAATTACGGATTGTTAGTAGTGCTTTACCAATACTAGTGATCAATAACAATTGATCAACATGAGTTAGAATGCACAGGTCTTTCTGTTCAGTATATTGTTCCATGATATTTATGCCTATTCTGATATGGAAATACAGGCCAAAATATGTAAAATTCTGTGAATGTGCTAAACAGGTTGATTTTTTGAAGTGTATCTGAGCCAGCAGCTGCTATAACAACAAAGCAAGAGAAGTAAAACAGTTACACTGTAGAGCATTGTCCAAAACAATGGGGACAGTCTCCATGGAATAATGAGTCCATGGTACAACTGCATCCTGATAATTCCATCTCTTTAATTGTTCAGGTCTCCTGGTTTTCTGATGCATGAGGGAGTTTTCTGCTGGTCTGGTGGGGAAAAAAGCATCTGAAATCTCTGTTCAGGGGTTGGGCAGGGAACCACGGCACCCAGGGAACCATGGGTGTCATCCTTTCACTGTGGCACTTCACCGGCTCTCGTGTTGCCTTGCTGTGACACAGTGCTATGGCCATTCCTAACATGACCTAAATGCCCACCAATAGCCTTGTTAGAGGCAGTTTGTTGGCTGATCACAGCTCAGCCTGGCGAGTGTCTGGGCCATGTGGCATTGCAGAGGCCGAGAAGGCTTCCAAGGACTGTGCTCAGATTGCACGTGGCACAGCTCGGGCTGCAATTAAGGGAGTCTAGAGCCACCTTGTGCTCAGAGAATAGGTTGAGAAGTCAGTTGTGAGTGATCCAGGTTTGAATGTTGGGGCATTTCAGTTTCTGTCCCTTTTAATGTATATCATCATTCCCAGCTTTGCATGTCCTGCTGACATTGAAGCAGAGCTCAGCATGACCTTGAGTAGTGTTCCAAACTTTCATAGATTACTTATTCTGGAGTAGTCAGAATATCCTAATGTGTTCTTTTGTGCTTGCCCTGCATTAACTATAAATGCTGTCTGAATCATTCTGCAAAAATGAAACAATTCATTAATATAATTTAATTTGAAAGTGTTCAAAAATAAAATAATTTCCTTTCTGCCCTTAGCTTACTTTAAGCAATGAGTCATAGCAAGACTTGTATTTGTCTTAGTCATTCTAGCATACATCCATAATAAAACTGTCTGCTTCACTGGTTCAGATCAAAACCAGGCTGTTATTGTGTTGTCATTTTTGCCTACCATATAGCATGACATTCACATGTTGCTGCTAAAATGCATCCACCAGGAGACATGGCAGAAGCCAATAAAAGTGAAAGACTTTAAAGAAAGCTTTTTTCGTGAGCAGCTTGTCAAACTGCTTTGAACCCAATCAAAGAAATAATTCCAAATTTTTCAACCCAGGGTTAGCAGGGATAAGATGGATTGCATTGATTTGAGCTTTGGAGCTTTTTCATTGTTGAATGTTTAATTCTTTGTTGAAGGCTTAGTCCTGAAAATTTTTCTGGGGGGCATGTTTGAATGAAAACCTTTGTGCTGTCCAGTAATAAAAAACAGAAATCATGTGGCCAAATGCTATATCCAGGATAAGCTGTTCACTTGGTCTTTCAAATATTTTCTTCTATTAATTCACATAAGGATGTCACTGGTGGCTTAAGCATTAAAGAAGCTTGACACTGAAAGCTGGTGTCAGATGCCAGAGACACATGAAGTGAGAAAATAGCCCTTTCTGGCCAGCAAAGACTTCCACTTGGTTTTGTCATGGGTCACAAAACAGTCATCTCTTGAGGTTATTAGAAACTCTCTGGTCTCATCTGTGTATACTAAACCCCATTCATTTTTTATCTGAAGATGGAACCCAGTGACATATTTATACTGGAGTATTCCAGTCCCAAGGTATTTTAAATATTCTGTTCCAACAACATAGGTGTTGCCAGGATTATCATAACAGGAAAAAGATGTCATAGAACAATGAGAAAAATCTCCAGAGTTTTGCTAATCATACAGGGGGAAAAACATCCTTTTTGGGTGTCAAAGCAGCAGTCAGCTTGAAATCAAAGGTATAAGAAAGGCAGCATCTGAAAAGGAGGAATTTCCTCACCATCATACTGCACCAGATTGTGTGTAGCTATACAAGTCCCTGAGGCTCTAGAGAAGAGTAGTTCTCCTATCCAAGTACATATGGCCAATTGTGCAACAGGACAACAAATGTTCCTGTGCATCCCTTTCAGGAAACCAGCTGAAGCCCTGAAGCATGAGATTTGATTAGAATCATTGATGGTGTGATGCACTGAACTGGCAGGAGCATGTGGAGGGGAGTCTGTGGTCACCTGCTCTACTGAAGGCCCAATCTGTAAAATGAAAGATCTTGGATTTATTAAAGAAAGAACTTGTATTAAACCCTTTTGTTTAAAAAAAATATTTTAATTTAAACATTTTAATGATTCTGTATCAAATTTAGGATTTTAATTTTTCTCCTTGTATGCTTAAAAATATATTTTCTTTGTCTTGAAGCTTCATGGTAAATTTACCATGAAAGCCACTGGACTTTCATTTTGTTAAATCCATTTATATTTATCCCCCTGAATTTGATATCACAGATTAACTTTTTTATCCCCTTTTATTCCATGTCTCTTGGTTTTGTAGTCAATGCCGTGGATTTTCATCTCCCAGGCAGTTTATGTATGTGGTCTTCTTAGATACTAAGCTTTTGATCTTTCTGGGCCTTTTGGTTATCTTTTGGATATGTCTATTTCAGTTAAAAATTTGCATCTACAGTGTGTTTTTTCCTGAGGGTTTGGGAAACACCAGTTTTCAACAGTAAAACACTGTGTACATCAAAATAATACAGAAAGACAGAGAATGTGGACAAAGGACATGGAAAAGGTGGAGGCACTGAATCTCTTCTTTGCCACTTTGTCTTAACTTGTAATCCTAGATCCCTGAGACCAGTGGGGAAGTCTGGAGCAAGGCAAATGTACCTTCAGTAAAGGGGGATCAGGTTAGATAGCATTTAAAAGAATTGGATGGACATAAGTCCATGGGACCTGTTGGGATGCACCCAAGAGTGCTGAGGGGACTGGCTGATGTAATGGCTAGATCACTGCCAATAATCTTTGAAACATCTTGGAGATTGGAGGAGATTCCTGAAGCAATGAAGAAAATTATTTTCATTCCGATCTTCAAGAAAGGCAGGAAGGAGGTTTCAGAGAACAACAATCTGGTCAGACCCACATATGATCTCCATCACAGAAGGTGATGGAGCCAATAATCCTGGAAATAATTTCTAAACACGACAGACAAGAAGGTGATTGGGAGCAGGCAGCATGGATTTCTGAAAAGCAAGTCATGCTTCCTTGTAACATAACACCTTCCAACATAAAATACTGCTGAAAATTCTAATACTTTTGACTCATCATTTCAACTTTGTTTTCTATTTCTTTATTTCCATCTTATAGGTCAGAACCTGATTTTTAGTTCTGGACTTAATTTTAGCCCTTATCACTAAGCAGAAGTTCTCAAGCATTTTTTTTCTCACAACAGTTCACCGTTGAGCTGTACAGTCTCTGTGCTCTTTTTATTTAAAAGTTTACTTCTGAGGTCAGTTTATAATCCATAAGGAATTTTAAATATTGACATTATTTCAAAAAGTTCTGAAACATCTTTTGTAAAGTCATCAGACCCACCATTTGTGTCCTTACAGTGTTAGCAACATTTTCTATTAAATGTCTTTATGCTTTCTATTCATGATAAGTAATTAAAACTGGGAGAAGCTCTTTGATCTCCTTTTACAGTCTTAGTGGGGATTCCACTATATGTGGTTACATGTAGTTACATACCTGGTGTGTCATGCGGTTTGCCATTTGGACTACCAGAATTGCCTTGGTTTCATATTGTTCTTTCCCTGTTGTCTTTTGTCATTTTGTAGTAGGAAGGAATTGCATGATTGAGGTTATTCTTAGCATTTTGTATGCATTTCAGCTGACCTGTCTGAAATACTCTGTCTGGATATGTATCATTACACCGATACAACCTGAAATAAGCAAAGAAATCAGTGTCAAGGGTATCAGCAATTATAGAGGAATTGAGTTATAACTCCACCACTGTTCAGAGGGAAGTAGCTACTTCCCTGTCTGCATCCTGACAGGAATAGTGGCTTCTTCTCAAAGTGAAGCTTAAGGTGCTAAAGGAAAACCTGGGACCATTAGGACCTGTTGCTTCCAGATCTACTAAAAAAGGTAGAATTGAGTGACGTCACACCTTTGGGCAAAGAGATGTGGAAGGAGAGGCCACTTTTTGCATCATACAACATGGAACAAGAATGGCAAAACATACCTGCCAGAGAGCTTAAGGGGAATGCAGTGTGAAACACTGCTGCTGTTTTATGTCTGTTTCCCTAGGAGATTAAAAAAAGATTGGGAAATAATTCAAGGCATTTTGACCTGTTTAGATCTGTAGGGTTAACAGTGTGAGCCATTTTTGGTCCAGACATTACCTTGAGGAATGATGGAGTTAATGATGTTCTTAATCTACAGATCACAATGAGGATGCTTTGGTAATGAAGTGTACACTGAAGGCACAAATAAAGAAGGAAGAAATAGCTAAAGGAGTGTAAGCTAGTGGGAGTAAGGCCAAGATCATTATGTATGAATCCAGTCTCCCTGCTATATGTCAAATGTGAGATTAGTACAATTTAGTAGGGCTCACCATTCCCTCACTAGCATCTGCCACTAAAATGGGTGTACTGCTGTCACAGGACATCATCATAAAGGGATGTTGTACAGCCCCCCAGTTTAGATCATAATGTTGTCTGCTCAGATTGGGCACTGTGACACAAGTCTTTCCTAATAATAGAGAACTAATTTCTGCCCTGTTTTCTTTTATTGAGTGGTAAGGTCATAAGGAGGTCAAGGCTTTACTTGCAAGGTTATTGCAATATGCCTGTTTTCACAATGAAAACCTTGAATAATACTCATAGTGTAAGTGTCCAGATTTTCAGTTTTTATTAGTAAAATGGTGCCTGGAAAAATAAGAAGAAATGCAGCTATATGCACAACATTTTCTTTTTGGTGTCCTTTGGTACTATTAATGCACATATTTATAAAGCTCTTAACTTACATAAGAAAAAATACTTTGTATGTAATAAAACACTATTTTATGACATCTTTTAGATTTTCGTAGGATATTATTTGGCTCATTTTGCAACAAAGCAGTAGTAAATGGGGAGGGGAGGAGCAAGATGGTTTTGTTTGAAAATATGTAGGTTAAAAAAAGTGGCCAGCTATATGCTTGACTGGTTACTGAAATGCTGGAAGAAATGTTACTAAGTGTGGAATTACATCATCTTTCCTCTATACACAGAAAAAGCCCAAGGAAATATCATTTGTCATAAGACCTACGCTGCATAATCTAAAATGCCACTTTAATGCTGAGAGCCAAAGGAATAAAAAAAACAACCAAACAAAAAGCACACAAAACCCCCAAGAGCCTAAAGAAAGTGGTGAACAATTCAAATTAAATCAGTTTTTTACTGAAATAAAAGAAGGGTGAGGAGGAAAAAATCTTCAGTTCATTTAATAATTACAGTTTGAAGAGGGAAAAAAACCCAACAGTGCATAGACAGAAAAGATCAAACACATTAATGTACCTGTTATATTTTGTTTCTTATCTCTACAGAAAGTTATGATTATTTGTAAAATCTGACACTGGAATCATAAAAATATAGTCAGTGTCTTTCTTTGCCTGCAGATCTGAATCTCATTTCCTTGTCCAAGACTGCAAAACACAAGCTTTGCACAGGGGACTCCCACAACATGGAGGAATGGAGAGTAGCCCCAGCTCCCTCTGAAATCAAGGATCTCACATAATAATGTCTGTTGGCATCTCTGCAGTGGTTTCAGAGCTGAGGTGATGTGTGACATGTTTTTCTGAGGGCTCAGAACAGCCACAGACTCTGTGAGCCGGAAGCTGGATCTCAGACAACTCCTTGAGATGGCAAAAACAAAGCCCCTGCTTAGCTGAGGAGAAGTAGGATTGATGGACTTTGTGCTAAGACTCATATTGTCCTGCTTTCCATGATGCATAACACTGTGTATTGGATTTTCTGCAGACATAAAGAGAGAAAAAGATTGAACTTTCTCAAGGCTGGTTTAGACTACAGGGAAGCAGCCACAGTGGTTGCATTTATCTCAAAGGAGCAGGCAGGGTATTCCTTCAGTCTTTATTTTCAGATATTGCATACTTTTCTGTGAGAGCCAAATGCAGGTATTTAGTGAATCAGAGCTGAACACGTAGCTTTAGAGTGGAAAAAAAAGAAAAAACCAGATCAAGCTCTCTATGGTTTCTTACCTATACTGAAAAAACCCCAAAACAATTAAACCCTGCCCAGGCAGAGGTTTAGTTAATATTGCCATTGGATATGAATTCACAGTTAATGTGAATTGCTCTTGCTATGAACTATCTGCAGGCTTTTCAGGAAGAGAAGGTCAAGCATTTTCAAACCAGACAATACAGAGTTGAAACTGGACAGTGGTGCTCACTGGAGCTTCATGTGTTTCAGAATAATGAAATGGAACTCACAGAGTGAAACCGAGTAGTTTTATATTTTAAAGGAAAAGCAGATGTATGTATGAATGCTCAATTAGTGAGCCCCAGTGTCAGTCAGACTGAGACTAAAGCATGTATATGTAAAACACAGGGCTGTTCTGGCCATCCATGGCATCAGCTCTTCAGAATATGCCTCTGGTGGACCTCAGTGTTGGCTGTTACTGAAATCCATAATAGTTTAAGACTTGCTAGCTGAAGGGCTGTTTTTCTCCATGTGTGGACTTCACCATTATTGGTGACTCATAAATCCATAATAGTTTAGGGCATGCTGGCTGAGGGGCTTTTTTTTCAGTGTTGTACTGTCCCCTTTGCATGCACTAGAGCTATTTCCAACCAGTATACCCTTTTTTAAGGAAGGAAATTGGTGGCAGGCTGCTGAGAATTGTGCTGTATCCCCTTTTAATTTCTAATATTTCAGTGTCCTTTGACTCAAAATTGCAAGCAATCTTTTAACTTCAGAGTTCACTTTCCAGCCCTTGGCCTGAAACAGTTAATTCCCTAAACTACAGCTCATATTGCAAAGCTGATTTACAGGATTGTTGCTTTGAGAATGTGCTTTGAGCATGGAGAGACTTCTGCTTTTGTAAGAATTTTTGAGGTTTCTCTGTTTTCTTGTTTCTTTTTTATGGCAGAGCAGTTACGAGATGAGAATAGGTATCTTTTGTAGTGTTAACATGAAAAAAAGATATATATATATATATAATGAAACGGAGGGTTAGTGTCAGTAGTGAGCATTAGAAGCCGTGGAAGGTACAGTACTTTTCCACCCTCCCTAAGGTGTTTTACTGATCTCTTGAAACAGGATATAGAAAACCTTTAATTAACCAGTCAAAATATATGGAGTCAGATTACTAATCAAATACTCATTTGGGACTAAGTCCTGGTCCTGCTGAAGCCGCTGGAAAAAAGGATGCAGAGAACCTTTCAGGACTGGGCCTCTCTTTCCAGAGAACTGGAAAGATGTATCTGAGGTTCACCTGCTCAGGAAGTTGTAGCATGACAAGACGAGGATGTCACCCTTCAGAAGGGCTGTCTTGGATGGAAACAAAATGTCTTGGATGGATCAAATCAGCCCCTGCTCTGATGATAGCTTCCCCTCATTCTTCCAGGTGTGTCTGCTCAGCTGACCAGCACTCGTCTCCGTCGGAACACCTCCGTGGGCACCCCGTTCTGGATGGCTCCAGAGGTCAGGTTTCAAAACATTTTGCCACTGGTGCTCGAGCTGCTGTATTCTGCATTTCTGCTCTTTGTCTTTCTTCCTGGTCCTTTCACCAAATGAAACAGCAATGTCCTTTAAAAAAGTGTTTTAAACCTTTCTGTGTTAAATGTTTGCAAGAATTAAGTTAAAATGAGGCTTATTTTTGAAATTACAAGATTAGAGACAGGGAGCAAGACTGAAATGCTTACTAAAATGTTGAAGGATATAGAGTGCTACTATTGGTACTTTTCAGCCTTTCAAGCTCTGAAACTATAGATATCTCCCCATGGATGGAAGGAGCCCAGGATGGTACTGTGAGACATTATAGCTTCTATTTTTTAACTTCTGCACCTGTAAAGTTTTTAATACTATTTATCCATACTTGCTTCAGCAAGAAATGAAAAAGATTATTATGAATGAAGAAAATGCACTATGATTCTGTGGAACTTTTTCCTGACTAAAATTGAAGCGTATACAGATATGTTTTAAGCTGAGACAGGAAGAATATTTCCTTATAAATAAGCTTATCTACTTAGAGTATTTGTGCACACGAACACATGCAAGTACATCTGTTTATAGCACATGGAACTACTCTGTTTATACATATTTATTTTTATCAACACACTCTGTTCATACACATAGGTCTAGCCATATAACGTGTTGGTTTAGATCTGCAGCTAATGGGATGAAAAATTCTAGCTTCATCCAGCATTATGGATGTGCTGAAATGTATATGAAGGTAAATACTTTGCTGTGATCTAATGAACTTTGTCCAGATCCACTTGACCTGGAAATTGGCTGATTGGGTTGAATAAGGACCCGATAAGAGATAGTGAAACCAACTTCTGCTTTCATGATTGTTTCACTTAATAGAGAGAGCTGTAAACTTACAATAATTACTTAGTAAGAATAATCCATGCAAAGCATTGTAGGATTGCTGAGTTTCTTCTACTTCTTCTGTTGTGGGATGCAATTTATTCAGCTGAAAAAGCCATGGATTTGTACCCTTTCTCTGAAACAGAGAACACCTGGTGGGAGAATGTGGTGTTCATGGACACCTGCTTTCTCTAGTTTAAACATTGGAGGGTTTTTGGCAATTGGATGGATGCTTTAGCTTTCTAAATGTGTGCATATCTGTTTATTTCACTGCTTATTCTGTAAGAGATTCCTCCAGCTGTGGGTGTGCTCTTACACGTGGGCATTTAACCATCTCAGTCTTTTACTCCAACAGGTGATTGCCTGTGAGCAGCAGCTAGATAGCTCCTATGATGCTAGATGTGATGCATGGTCTCTGGGTATTACTGCAATAGAGCTGGGAGATGGAGATCCACCCCTTGCTGATTTGCATCCCATGAGGGCACTCTTCAAAATACCAAGGTAATATCTTGATGTCTTTGTTGACGGGCTAGATTGAACTTTTTGCTTAACTGTTGCTTTCTTCAAACTTAGACCATGTAAGTTTGTGGACTTCTTATATTATTTATACTAGGAGGTAGGTTTAAAATAATTTGCCCAGGTATATTTTCTGCAGGCTCTGCTTTAACCATGGGAGTACATTGAGAAGTTCAGAGCTCACTGTAGCTACATTTGAGAAAAAGTCATAGGGCCTTCTCCTGAGTGAGCTGCTGCCACGTGAATGCAGGACTTACTTGAGTCAGATATGTTTAGTTAAAAAGAATGACGTATGATAGAAATACAGAGTCTGCATATGCCACTGTGATGAACAGATCCCATATTTGTCTTCAGGAGTTATCTTCTATCTTTTGAATCAAAGGTTGTTCCCCCACTCACATACATTTAGGCTTCAGTTTTTCATTAGCTTTTGCTGCTTCTGGCAGTTCCAGTGTTGCTGTTTTTGGGCAGTGCAAATAGAAACTTCTTTTGTGTTTTTTCCTTTGAAGCTGAAAATATAAGTACCCAAAGTGCCACTTATGGCATTTCAAAGAACATCAATCTCCAAGTCTGTAGGTAATGATCATACAGTAGTAGTTTGTGGATTTCATCCTAAGAACTGGAGCAGTACCTCAACATCTGAGCCCACATAGCATAAGTGCTTAGAGTCCTTTTCAGCCAAGACGCCCGAATTAGTTTAAATTACCTTTAGGTTTAAGAAATCTTGTCTGACTTGGCACTGAAGCAGGGTATGAGTGCTCTTCCTATCTTTGCTTGCTATGGAAAAAGCAGTTGCAAACTATTGTGGTCAGTCACTGAAGCAAGAACTTCAAAAAAGCTTCTGGCTTATACTCTTACAAGTACTGGGCACCTTTCTGCCCTGGAGCGAATGTAAGATCAATATCCTTTCATTAAATAAAACCTCAGAGCAATAGAGTAAACATTAAGCGACACTTAAAGAAAAGCAGTTATGGTTGATTGAAAAGAGACAGCAAGACACCTTGTCTATTGGCTGGTCATTCCTTTTGTCTTCATGGCCATACTCAGTGAAATGGCATTTCTGAATGGAAGATGGCTGTCAAGACTGTTTCAACTAAAATAACACCTAGAGTAAACAGCTTTAACAATAGAAAAGAAAGCAGTATATCCATTCACAATAGATCTGTATTTAAACCTTCACTTCTGATTATCTTCTGATGAATGAGGAATAATTAATAAAGAACCAATTCCTTTGGACACTTTGTTCAGCAAGTTGATTCATTCAGTCCTTCTGAGAAAAAATAGAATTGCTTTTTAAAATTTCCCCTAAGAAAGTATATTGTTTCAGGCTTGAAAAAAGGAACTTGCCATTACAAGTGAATAGTGATTAATGGGTTGTTAGTTTAATTTCTTTTTTATTGATTTGATTGAAAAAAATCACAGTGATTCTTAGCTACACTTGGTAGATTATCTTGATGCAATTTTTGCTTATTAGTTATGTAAAGTAGGAGAACCAATGAGGCATTGCATCATCTACCCATGCTCCTTTTACCAGTGGAAATCAATATCTTTTTTCGGTGGCCTTCTAAAGCTCATTACTCAGCCTGCCTTCACACATTGTTTTTGTCAAGTGAGTAGCTTATTAACTTATCACCACACTGACCTTTGCAGGAATCCTCCTCCAACGCTACAGCAGCCTGAACTGTGGTCACCTGAATTCAATGACTTCATTAACAAGTGAGTAACAACTGAGACCACTCTGGTTGAATATGGAACATGTGTAAATGTCATATGTAAAACATCTTTTGTGGAAATCTATTGCAACTAATACTCTTCCTTAAAAGGCTAGTTTGTAAATCCAGTTTGACTTCCAAGTGAGGCTCTGTATTTATACATGAAATAGCATTTCAACACCCTTGACATTTTTTAAGTTAAAGAATATTTAGTTATAAAATGCAACAATTTAACTTTTTGGACTCATCAATTCTGTGAAGTTGTATCAGTTTTCAGTGCAGAGTTGTTTTGATTAAGATAGATATATTTATTATGGAGGCATGAATAAACTCCAGACAAGCATTTCATAACTTAGCTGCGAACCCTCAATGATCATGTGTCTTTTTCTGCCAGCACAGGTGCTTGACTAAAGATTATGAGAAGCGTCCAACAGTATCTACTCTTTTGCAGCATGATTTTATTAAGCAAATTGAAGGAAAAGAAAACGTGCTACAAAGGCAACTCATGGAATTTATTGATGTTCATCAACAAATGGGAGTCACTGAAAAGGCAAGGTAAAAGTAGCTAAAGAGTAGACTAGTTGGGTCAATTTTGATACTTCCCCTGTTTCAGAATGGCTAGCACTCAGGAGAAGATTCAACCCTTATAACTTTAGATGGCAAAAAAACCAGAAAGCTTAATATTTGGTGTCTCCTGTACTGCCAATGGAAAGAGAATGGCATCATGATTCATATGTGGGATGAAACAATCTTTAGAGGTGCCTCCCCTTTCTTCTGTGACTCAAGATATAGTCTTAGACTCCAGCTTTTAGAAAGCTAAGTTTATGTGAAATTAATGTTTGACATTGTCATACATTTGCATGGTCAGCTAATGTTTAGTTTGAGCAAGTATGCTAAAAACAGCTAGTCAGGTTCCTGCAGGAATTGGATGTTTCTGACTGAAATAAGTGATAGTCCTAGCAGACTTGTGTTTTGCAAACTTCAAATCTTATGTCTTCTTGAATGGAAACTTTCTTTCTTTCACTAGCATCTAAGTGATATAAATTCTGAACAAATCACTTAATGCCTGATGGTTTTTATTTAAAATACTTTAAAATGTCTTGGCTCAGTTTTACAATTGAAAAAACTCCATACAATACACTCATATATCAGATGAAATGTTGTAGAATAGTATTGAAGTATTACTGGTATGACTGCTCCTGCTTCAAGGAAAAGTACCATGTTTTCACTTTTTTTTAAAGGGAACATGAAATTTAAAAGACATTTTGGCATTGTCATTTATGTTAAAAAAGCTTGTTAAAATCTGCCACATTTCCTTTCACACATTTAGAGTAACAATATATGCAGCAGTCTTCAGTTCTAGTTCTGGAGAATTTTCTATTTACTCTATGCTTTGAAGATAAGAGTAAAAATATATTTCTAAATAATTATTATATTGAAGTTTTTTCAACTTTAACTGGATATGGAAGGAGTAGTGCTTTCTCTTTTCTGACATTGTAGTATAAAACTATGCCTTTGGCTTACATTTAAGCTTCAGACTGGATTTATATGCTCTATATATTGTAGACTTGACATTTGCTTAATCCAAAAAGATTCTTGAATTCAAATGAGCTTATCGGATGTCAGGGCTGAGCACTAAACCAGCAACATAATCCAGACTTTAAATAGCATTTATTTATAAAACACAGAGAAATGATATGTGGTAAAATAAGTCCAAACCACTAGGTTATACGAATTGAGATCTTGTTAACACTTGTGATATTAGTCATTTTAAAGCCTAAATAATTCTGGGAAAAATCAAGCTTCCAGTCAATTAGATATTGTGACTTTTTTTAACCCATTTTAGAGAACTCACTTTTGTTTTCCATATTTTTTTTTCAAATCATTTTTTTTATGTAAATGCTGCATAAAGCAAACTGCATGAACTTTTTTTGTTTTCTGTACAGTACAAACATAAAGAAAGTGGCCCAGTTTGCATGTGTACAAAGCAGTCAAGTGGCACAAGAACAGGATTACCTACTGGTATTTTCTCTGTCCTGTTTAGACTGTGTTTTATAAGCTGATGGCTCTTCATGAGAACTAGAATTTAAGGGAATATATTACCATGTGCTGAAGATGCTTTTATAGTTGATCAAGTGTAACTTTTATGTCAAATTTCTCAAAGGAAAACAGAATTTTCTCTTTCAAAATAATAATAATAAGTAAATAAATAAATAATTTCTTATCTGAATCTGTGCAAAAAATGTACTTATTTAATTCAGAGTGTAATTTAAATGGCATGGTAAAACTGAGCATATCCTGTATTTCAGTTTAGAAGTTTAAAATACTAACAGTATTTTAAAACATTATTAGTAGTATTAAAGTAGTAGTAGTAAAATAAGTAGTATTTCCAACCTAAATGATTTTGTGATTGTGTAATTTTGTGAAATACGCTGTAACACTGACTACAGAGCAGCATTTGTGTTTTTTTCTGCTGTGAATGGTAAGAGATTATACGAAGATCTTTAAAATCAGTAGTCATGCTTTTTTAAGAGTCTTTTATTACTAATCATATGTATCTTCTGACCTTTAATCTGCACAAAGCAAATGGTGTTAGAAGCAGTGTCTCTACAGAAGTACCATGTAAATCTGATTTAGAATCAAGACATAAGCTGTATAGTGACAAGTCTCCTGGAAGAGCTGCTCTTTTCTTGTTTATGCTATTCTGGCACTGTTTTTACACTGATGTGTTAGGGTCCTACTGTGAAATTTCTGAACTTTCACCAGCTGCTGGCAGCTTTCCTTGGAAAACTTCTTCCTGATCTCAAGCTCACACTCTCTCAGTCCCTAATTTGAAGGCATAACTCTCCTCCTTCTTGGCAATGGGAGTGACAGTGGGAGGCAGGTAATTTAAGGGATTAAAGATCTTTTCCTTCTACTGAGGGAAGAAATCCTGCTACCTGTATTGTGTTGTGTAAATAGGCATTGGAATATAAAGTCATAATACCAATAAATTTGGTAATTTTGAGTTAAAGCTGAAAGTTAGGAATCTCGTTATTTTCTTTGTATGTGTTTACTCTCCCCATCAAATTTTACTTAATTAACTGCAGTTTTGTATTTCAAAAGAAAAACAAATTAATAGCTGAGGTCCAGCCACTAGATTTTATTGTGTGCACTATTTCTGTTTTCACTCAAAATCAAGTCACCTTCTTAGCCCATTGGGCTGAGGCGTAATTTGGTTCTGACTGCTTTCTGCAGCAGTAGTCTGTTGATGTGCTTGTGATCTTACCTTGCTGTTTACTGAATGTGCAGTTGATACAGTTCAAAAAGAAAAGCTCATTATATTATATCACATTCTCAAGGGGTTTTTGCAGAGGGCCTTACCCTCAGATCCAATCTTTGTGCACTGTGTGTGCTCAGGAAGGATGTGTAATCTCTAAGCACAGAGTGGAGCCACCCTGAAGTCTCTTCCATTGGCACCATTGCTCCTGAGGTATTTTCTAACTCTGAGGAGTCACCGAGTCATGAGAGCCCTCAGAACCTTCCCAGTGTTGTTATTGTAGTGAAGAGGTGTGGATATTCTCCATTCAGTCAAAGAAAGAACAGAGATCATTTTTCACAGGCTGAGCCTGGGAATCTTAGACGAACAGAATTCAAACAATTATTATCTCTCTTTCTGTAGCCATTGTTTATAGATATAGTTTGCTAGAGTGTACTATTGATAACTCACCAATAGTGTGAGAGGTTTTCACCTTAAAAAAAATCCAGTCTTAGGTCCACTACTATTCCTGTAAGAACTGTAGATTTCTAATAATAAAGTGTTTTTCATGCCTTCTGCATCATAGAGTCAATACTAATTACTCTCCAGTCAGGGGACCACCTGCATCATCAAATGGTGACCCTGAGTGTGTTGCAACCACTCCTCTTTGTGGAGTCGTACCACAAAGAGAAACCAAGGTTTAGGTCCTGCATTGTACTGCATTCTCTCAAGAGATGGAAACAAGAGAAGCAACAAGAAGAAGAGAGCCCACCAACCACCTGAACCAGAGAAATATCAATTAACATTGACAAAACTTTAGATGGCGAGAGACAGCCTGTCTCCAGGTTTAATCAAGGTGATAGAAGGTAATAGTGATTTTTCAGTAGCCTTTGATCAGTGTTCTAGCACTAGAATATCTTGTGCTACTCAAGACTCAAAAAAGCATGAATACTAGCAATAAGCTTCATTAAAAATTCCACTTTTTTACTTTGAGCAAATGCAGTACATTTTTTTTTCTAAAATAATAATGTTTTTATGCTAAAAACATCTATTTGCAACTTAACTTTTCCTAACTCAGAACTCAGGCTGAAATGACAGTGGGAATAGCAGGAGAAAATATCCCTTGATACATTAACATTTTCCCATAGCATCCTGACTGTAACATCTTTACAATCTGCTGCTGGGAATGATATATGAGCTTTATATCAAATATGCTGTATGAGATATGCTATATGGGCTAAATTCACATTAGAGAAGAGGTGAAGCAGGCAAAGTTGCATACTAAGTGAAATTAATTTTGTTAGGTTTTTTGTGAGGAGAGTCACTTTCAGGACAGGGGCCCTGAGCTTGACAAAGGCTTTCAGTATAGCAGTATAGCTGTTAAAATGTATAATTAGTGATGAAAATAGTTATTAAAATGAGTAATGCAGCATATACCCCAAAACAGTTCTAAAAATACACTACTTGCTAGGCCAAAAGAGGGAAAAAATCCCTGCATTGCAAAGAATTTTACTCTGCAACAGAAATAGCTGTCTTTGAAACAACCTTCAGAACTGTCACATCTACACCTGACAGTCAGGCTTGTAAGACTTTTATCTTGAATTGTTTGGCTGTCTTCTTCTTGACTGCTTTTACAATAATCTCTGTAGAAATATGCAATGATTAGTACATTGTGTATTTCCTGGGAATTGTGAGTCATACCAGAATGAGCTCTACATATGAGGGATATTCAGTGCACCTAGATTTCAGCAAATGACTCTGGTCCCCAGAATAAGAGTTATCTTTATATACTCTCTGGGTAATTATGGGAAAGAGACATATTCTACTGCAAAATGGTGCAAAGTTTTGGGTGAGCTGAAGTATTTTCTTAGGAATTTGTCCTCCTGTATTGGCCATATAGGGTTAGCACTGAAATCAGTAAAAGAATATTAAACAGTTGCTCTATTTAACTGTTTGGAAAGGCCAGGGAGATAATTTCATAGAAGTTCATGTACAACATGCACAAAGGTGGTCAATTTATTGACCCCTATTGAAAGCAGGGAGTACCATAAAGTTTCCTTTCGTGACTTTTCCTGATTGCACAGACCAGTGTCACCCATTTTCTGGGTGTTCACTCTGTCCCAGTCTCTCTGACTCATCCTGCCAGTGGAAAGCAGCTGACAGCAATCCTTGAAGCTCAGCTCTGCAGGGCAGGCTGTAGGAGAGGCTGGGAGATCACCGTGCTGGCTTGACAAAGACAGTATGAGGAGCAGTACAAGATAGTACACACAGAGTCCAGTGCTGTTTTGGCCAAGGTCTCCAGATGACATCTGGATGGGAGTAGTGGCTGAAATTAGAGGTTTTGGAATTTGGGTTCAATCTTTGATCCCTTCAGGCCAGTTCTTCCTCTCCTGGAACTCAGTGTGGGCTTTGTTACACTGAGATGTGTGTGCTTCTGCATTGAGGACACTCCTACATAGGATGGCTGTGCTGCAAACTTCTCTCAAGCTGTAGAAGCAATAGGGAGTTCTGGGAATAAAGGCCTTAGAATAAGCAGATCTCGTGCCACAGCTAAAACACATCTCTATATCTGAATAATATACACCATGGACAACAGTAATGCCTGAAAGAGGAATAGTTTACCTTCTGAAGAAAACAGGAGGAAGATGTTCCTCCTGCATTCAGAACTCCTCAGGAGAAATGCCCTGTAAGTTATTCTTTACTGTTGTGGCAGTCCACTTGCTCAGCAACTCATTTCTCCTGAATGTGAGACACTTCAGCAGGCATTTTGTACCCATGGAGCTTCCCCTTTATCATTTCAATACGGCTCTGAACATAGGGCATGGACCTGACTCATGAGGGGCTAATCCCAAAGAGTCCTTTTAGAGATCTCCTATTTGCTCAGTTAAGAACACATACTTCCCCCTGAAATTTGTCAGGGATACAGCTATTTCTTGAGGCAGTTGTGAAGGAATAATAATCTGCTTTGTTTACAGGTCATGGAAAAGCAGCACAAGCTTTGTCAAACAGATTGTGCAGAGCTGGGCACAGGCCACCTCTGAATCAAAAGCCCCATAGCTCTGCAGGGCAACAGTGTGCTCTCAGAAACATTGCATAAGCTGCAACACAGCTCCCTGAGACTGCAGCCTGTAGTCTCAGTGCTGTCAATCATTTAAATACAGAGGGGAACACAGGTTTGTCTGCAAAGCATTGTACAGATGCAGCTGGAGGCTTATCACTGAAGTGTTACACTTTCTAAAGTCAGGTATAGATTTTTCTTAGATAGCAGACTGTAGTTTTATTTAAGCAGATTTCACAAGATATATCTGTGAAGAAAAAAAAAAAGATTTTAATGTGAATTAATATTGCTTTGTTCAGCCTCCAGAGAAATAGAATCACCAGCAATGACAGATCCTGTAGAGGTTTCTCTGTGTTGCTTCTTTGTCATTTTACCACTGTTTGTAACTGCTAGAAGGTATGCAGCTGTTTCCATCTTCACCTTACAAAAACTTCATTATTTTTAGTTACTTCTGTACACTCAGACTAAGGCCAGCCCTTTTACTGTCACTTCTTAGTCTGTAGATGATTCTCCAACCAGTTTAGGCAGAGAGTTCAGCAGGGCATCATGAGTCACACTTTCCTTTTCATAGTATTTTTGGAACTATCAGAAATCTTTTAAATACATTCTGACAATTTGAGCAAGAAAAGCTGCAGTTGCCTCATCTTGATTTAACTGAATCTTGAAAGATAAGTGGGGGGAGGGGAGCATTGGCGTGAAAGAGAATGCACAGAAACAATGCTGCCTTGACTCATTTTCTTGTCCTTAATGCATTGAAGTTTCTGGCCTTTAGCTGCCTGAATTGCTTGTTGGGCATGCTTGTAAAATCCAATGCCTCCAATATATTTTTGAGCAGAGCAGAGATACATGGTTATTTCAGTTCACAATGTCTATGTTCATGATCTTAATGAAACTTCAACACTGATGTCAACAGCACTGATGTGGGTTTTTTTAAGTGGCTGGAGTGAAGCAGTATAACTGCCCTTGAGGGGTCTGTGCCCTTTGACAGCAAAGTGGAAAAATATTGTGTTCTGCAAATCTGCCACTCTTACGTACTCTGGAGAATGGAGAATATAATCTAGCCCAACAAGCGCTAGTGTTCTCATAATGTCAGCTGAAGAGGATTATAGGAAGATCGATTTTATGTAATTAAACTTCCCTGGCATACACAGAGATCCTTTCCCTTAAAAGAAAAAAAAATAGAAAAAGAAAAGTGTCCATGACTGGAGCATTCTCCTCCCTTCCTGCACAGCAATTGTTAGTTTTTCACATTAAATGAAAAATGGTAATTGAAACTAATCCTGGGAAATACCACTCTCTCACTGATATGCAGTAACATTTAAGGATCTAACATATTAAAAAAAAAAGTGTTCAATGTGTAACAGTTCCACCAGAAATGGAAAGCAAAGCTTGCTTTGTTTTGGGTCTTTCTTCAGCAACAGAAAAAACAGAACAGTAGAGTTTGACATAGTCCTGCAATTCCCACATCTTTCTCTTGTGTTGCTCTCTTGTAGCATCTCAATATGCTATTGATAGCTCTCTCTCAAAGTCACTCTGATATTAGATGCGTCTTCTGGACACAAAATGACCTTCATACAGGTACAAAGGAGAAATCATTTCAGCTGTCCAAATTTAACATTTTTCAAATGAAGCTTTTAAAAAGAGGTATAAATAGGAGTGTGAATTATAGAGGGGATGGATTTCTATTGAGAGGGTTGGATATTGTCTGCACCTCTGACTTTGTATTCAGTAATGTCCTTTAGCTGCTAATGCAAATCAAACAGCAGCAGATTATGCAAGACTGAAGAGTTAATTTAAATCTTTATATTATCACCTCCTCTTTAATACAGCCTAGGAGTCCATGCTACCAAGAGTGGTCTCATGCTGTTGTCGTTGCAAGGACAGTACTATCAGGATGGCTCTCCTGGTAAAACTTGATTCCAAAGGAAAGGAAAGAATAGGTCAAACCTAGGATAATGTAGATCTTGTCAATCCTTTGGTTCATTTTGCTTTCTGGTCACTTAGCCTCCTCACTGGATACTGTGCTGTGATTTTGGCACAGAAACTGTGAAACTATGGTAGCTCTTGCAAGGAAGTCTTACATATTTGTGTCTTGATATTAAAGTTGCAGAATTAATCACCTGTGGGTGTGAAGCTCCTGTCTTTGCATTGTGCACAGTTAAAAAACTCTAGTGGTAGGTGGCACCGGTATAAAGGAAGAAGAAACTGGCACCAGGATGAGGACGGCCATTCTGTCATCCTCGGGGAATGATTGTTAGAGACAAGAGAAATTGAAAGAAGCGATAGATGAAGTGCACTCCTGTCTGGATTTCCATCATCCAGATTGTGATTGCACTTACAGTGTGGGAGGGCATAATTTACCCATTTCTTCCAGTCCCTTTTCAGTCCTGGCAGTTACCTATTGCACCAAGTTGGTGCCTGCTTGAGTTTCTGCTCCTACAACCCTCATCAGTGCACAGCCAGCATGACCTGAAGCAGCACTCATGAACTAGGTGATGTTCATGGAATAGGTACAGCCCATAAATATGCAGTAAATCTGTGGTTGTTCAGCTTTCCCCATCAGTGGGATGTTCACTCACTCTAACTTTCCATCTTGGTGAGACTACACTCTTTCTTCTGTCATCTGGTCACTGTATATCAAAATTCTTGCCTGTGTAGAAAACACCTGTCTGCTTTTACCCATGCCATATATCCAAATATCAAAATTAAATAAAGAACTTCCCTGGTCCTGTCTGGGATCAAGGTAAAGAGTGAGTGCTTCATACAACAGTTTCCTGGGTGTCTCAGTTTACCAAGGTAAATGTTCCTTGTGTTTGAGAGGTGCCTTCCCACCGGTGGCATCAAAGGGAGTGAGGTCATATCAGGAGATCAGATTTACTTAATAGTTTTTCTGTGCTCGTGCCTTATTACACATCTGGGCTTGATTTAGTTTGTGAACTCTGCTGTTACTTATCCAGTTTCCCTTTCCCTTGTTTTCCTTCATCTCATAAAACAAGTATAACTAATATGAATTGTAAACCTTGCATTCTCTGCTGCGTTTGCTCTATTTAGCAATGCCTTTACTCTTGGATAAAGAATGATCCAAGTCTCAGGGAATTTTCTTGCTAATTAAAATAAGACTGCATAAAGTTGGGTTTATGGTTTGATTGAGGGAGAAAAGAAATCTAACTTTTAGACAAATTTAAGTTAAACTTGAAGTTTAACCCTGACAAGAAAGATATTTGAAATTTTGTTTCCTTCTGATGTATGACTTTTTCTCCTAGTGAGTTCAAGAAAATTTGGTCAAGATGTATTTCACTTACCCCAGTGGTTCTGTAACACTTTGCTCTATAGTGTGGTCATCTCAGCCAGACTTTGGAGCACTGTCATTACTAAGCTAGAAATGTTTCCATCCTGAGTGCTTTTTCTGCATCATCTTTGCTGTACTATTTCATCATACACCCTGGTTTTGTGCCAGAGTCTCACTCTTACATGCTTTATAAATATCTTCTATTTTTTAACTTGTATTGCCAAGCTTCTGTCAGCTGATGTAGGGCTGTGATCTAAGCAGGGATCTATAGAGTTCTTCATGGTAGCAGCTCTGGGATCAAATAGCTTTTGAACTGTCAGGTACAGGTGTGCTGTACCAAGAAGTTGATTCCTGTCCTACTATTCAAATATTTGTGTGTTTAAATTCAGAACAATGGAAAGTTAGAATGTTTTGGCCTCCAAGATGGTTGCAGATGCAAGATCTGCTCTGTGTTTCCTTATGTCAGGAGATTGTATCTCTTTCTTTTCTAGATTTGAACGTATTCACACAAAGAAAGGGAATTACAGTAAGTCACTAGTTTCAAACCAAGAAGAGGTAGATGATTTAGCAACCTTGGAGGTACTGGATGAGGTAAGAACCTCTTTTTTCATGTTTTCCTGAAGAGGAGTAATCACATGTTAAATCGCAATGGTGTGCTGTTGATTTTCAAATTCAACTGTATTGTCACACTTCAGTTGTGTAAGTGTACAATGACATTTCACCACTTTATGCCAAATATTTTAGACATGATTGACTGTGTCAGAAAGATTCCAACTCAAAGCTAAAACAATCTCTGTAGTTACAGCTGTAGACCAAACAGTATTGTAACACCATTGACTAAACAGGATTTATATCACTGGGTTTTATTACAGCTAAGTATCCATTTTGCAATGTTGTGTTAATTTGAAATTGTTCTAGGTCCAAGACCTTTCGTCCCTGTTTCTTGACCACTGAGGGTTGTCTTAAACTAGCTCACCATACTCTCCCAGACTGGGTTCTTGCTGACTTATTTTGGTGTAGAAATGCATGAGGGTCAATTTATGTTTGCTGAGCCTCTCATCTGTCAATGCCTGCTGGTGAACCTTTGACCAAATTACTGATACAAATACCACTAGTTTGTCAAAGTTCAAAAATTAGTCCACTGGGTGCAAGGAAACATGGCATAAGGGAGGGAGGAAGTCTGCTGTGTTTATGCTTTAAGCTTCAAAACCAGAAAGAAGAATCAGGCTGCAGCACATTATCTGCGGGTCTTGGAGGCCATCAGTGGTTGTAAACAAACTGTCATTCTTCATCTACTGGGCTGTGCATAGACTATAATTCACATTCTCTTATCTATAAAACTTCTCTGGTATATTGTAGCTTTGTCAGTCCAGAATATTCATTGTGGCACTTCAGCTGGTAAACTGTATCATGCTGACAGCTCACAGAACATCTTCTATCTTCCCAAGAGCTTTGTTATAGTATCTTGATGTTTAGTTAATTGTAATTGAACTAACCCAAAATTCATCTACTGGATGAAGTTCAGGTTTAAGCATTTTTTTAGTATTGGGAAGAGTAAGACTGTTGAGGGTTTTTTTTTATCTTTTACCATGATACATATAAACAATCCAAGCTAAAGAGGTTTTATTGCATAAAAAAAAGCAGACAAACTGTAATATATCCCATCTCCTCAGAGGTGAAGCATTGTCATGGAAGTTCTCAGGAAGCCTCTGTCTAAATGCATTGTTTGACTATGTGGTGTTACTAAATCAAACCTAATTTAAAACCACTTTCACATAGCAGCTTCTCAGAACTGTATTCTTTCTTCCACTCAAATTTTTCTTCCAGTTTAGATATCCCCATCATCAGAGCAAGACAAGAGACCTCCTATTGATGCAAGAAATAATTTCAGAAAGGGCAGAAGTTCCCCTAAAATAATTCTGTAATGTGAATCTGGTTCTGGCCAAAAGGAAAGAGAGCATTCAAAACCAGAAAGTTTGTCAAGGCAATGGAAAACCAAGCTTTTCTCCTTATGTTTTCTCATAAAGGAAATATAGTTTCTACGGCTGTTGAGAATTCAGCTTTTAGGTATATTAAACAGGACACAATGTACAACACTGTGAATAAATAGATGAGGAAGGAAAGCTTCTGTAGTCCTCTGCTGTCAGTTGGTCTGTTCCAGGGGGTATGGGGCCTAAATATTTTCACAAGTATCCCAGATTAGTCTCAAGGCTGGTTTGAATTTCTTCATTCAGCTCTGTGGCCTGTTTTGATTGGAAATCTAACAGGCACTTTATATACCCAGCTGTGTATGCAGAAGAAGCTGAGGGAAATTACATCAAGAAATTTGAATGCCACTAATGGGCTCTTCTTTTTTCTTGGTTCAGGGGGAACTGGCTCTGCAACTGCAAAGAACAATCACAGCACAGACTGCTTGTTAGTAGGGAAAGATGCCTCATTGTTTACATTAATGGGAACAAAACAGTTGAACATCTGTGTTGTATCATAACTGAGAGTAATGTCAGAGCAGCTGTAATGGCAGTTATGGACTCAATCAAATGGCTCTTGCTTGATAAGTGATATGAAACTTTAGTAGTAGAAATGTAGACAAGATTGTCTCATGGAAACCTCTGATGAACTGAATGGAAGAAGTACATATTAACTCCTTTTTCTACAGCCATTTGAGGATCCATAAGTATATATTGTTCAAAGTGAGACAAAAAATTAGAAATGACAGTGTGTTTGAAAATATTACTTACTTTTGATCATGATCCATTGTATTCCTGACTATAAATAACTCCCCTCCCCATCCTCACTCATTGTAACTATATAAATATTTTATACATTTTCCTAACATCCTTTTTCCCCCATGTGATTCATGGTTCCTGTTCCCTCTCCATCAGAATACAGTAACAGAACAGTTGCAGAAGGGTTATGCCAAGGACCAGATCTACACATACGTTGGGGACATTCTCATCGCTGTCAATCCGTTTCGGAACATAGATATTTATTCTTCACAGGTGTGAAAATTTAGGTTTTATTCTTTTAAATTATCACCAAATTCCACTACAATATAAATATTTGTGTTACATATAAGGTAAGACCATTCTTGAGATTTATTTTAGCTTATCTTAAAAACAGAATTACCAATAGAGATGTTCTTTCAAGTGCATAATGACACAAATTCTTAACACTTGCTCAATTTCAGCACAGAAAGGAGAAACTCCAAAATAATTCATTTCTAGTGTGTTTATGTCTACAGTGTAGATCATGCACAAAGCAATCCTGTAAAATCTTTACTTCCGTGAATCTGTCTTCTCATTGTACAAAAGGGAATTTGTCTCTCTATTATACAAAAGGGGAAAGATATTAAAGTTGGATCATACAATAATTTGGGGTTATTAATTATCATATACTCCAGGTACAGAAAAGATCTCAAGTTTTAACATCAATACCATGCAGAGATACTAACAGGAAGGGAAGCACAAATAAATTTAAATAAGTTAGAACTATGATGTCTGATAACAATAAATTTTCTCGTAATAAATTGAGTTTCATAATGGAATCATGGATAAGATTATAGAAAATTGCACTTCATTTCTTTAGCAGTTCTTATAGTCTCAAGTATATACAGATTCATGGTATAGTGAGTGCAATAACAGCTCCCTCAGAAAGCGTCACTGCTGGAAACCTCAGCATGCTGTACAGTAATCTAAAAATAAAACCAAAGTAAAAAAAAAAAAAAAGTTTTTAAAGGACAGTGATAATGTTTTTATTTTTCTTACACTTAGCATTCCAAGCTGTATATTGGAGCCAAACGAACTGCCAACCCTCCTCACATTTTTGCTGTTGCTGACATAGGCTATCAGTCCATGGTGACATACAACTCTGATCAGGTATGGATGAGGTGTCTAATTACATCCTCTGCCAGGCTGAGAGATGTGTGATGAGCTCAGTCTTGCTCTGTTCTCTGCAGTGTATTGTTATTTCTGGAGAAAGTGGAGCTGGCAAGACACAAAGTGCCCATCTGCTGGTTCAGCAGCTCACTGTCCTCGGCAAGGTAAGTGGCAGAGGGGATGTCTCTGTAAGGCTTTAAGGCTTTGCTATCCTGGGTCTAAAGGACTGAACCTATTGACAGGGCATTGGTTGTGGGGTGAGACTGATACACATTTTCCAAAGAACATTGGAACATAATGCTGATCTATCTACTTCTTCCTCCCTCCTAGGATCACTTGAAAATATGCTGGAGTTCCCACAATGAAAAGTACCCACTACAGTGAGGGCTGTGACTTAATCACAGATCCCTGTTTGATTGAGTACCTTCAAGTCACCCAAGCAGTACTAAATAAAATCCTCTTCCAGCTGCTCATCCTTCCACAACCAGATTGCTGTCAGTGGGACATAGTCATTCTGGGAAGTGGCTGCCATAACAGTCTAAATAAAATACCATTTTTAGCATGCCCCAGGTGGGAGGAAGCAAGCTAGTGGATTGGTAGGGTGAAGTGGAGCAGTAATCAGATGCTAACAAGGATCCTAAAAGCAGATTGGCCGTCTCAGAGCCACAAAACCACAGAAACCACAGAAGTTAATTTATAGTGTTGTTATCATTATGTGTGTTATTTTCTCCAGACACCCTCAGTTCTGAGGATTGCTATATTCTGACAGATTTCATTATATATATATATATATATATATGCCTTTTTCTCCATAAAATTTCCATGGAAATAGCTGCCCTGATTATGTCACACTTCACAATACCAATGAGAAGATTAAAGGAACATCTAAAAATGTGTGAATTTGAATAATCACTCATAATTTGAAGCAATATATTTTTCATATGCAGGCTAATAACAGGACTCTGCAGGAGAAGATTCTCCAGGTGAACAACCTCGTAGAAGCATTTGGAAATGCAGGCACTATCATCAATGATAATTCAAGCAGATTTGGAAAATATTTGGAAATGAAATTCACTTGTGGTGGCACTGTAGTAGGAGCTCAGATTTCAGAGTATCTCCTTGAAAAATCTAGAGTTGTCCACCAGGCAGTGTAAGTATAAAAATTGTATTTGACCTAATTTGGGGGTTACAGAGTAGGCCTATGATACAAGAAATCACCTTAGTTCATAACATAAAAATGAATAAGGTACCTGGATTTTTTTCCTTAAAAGTTGTATATCAATAGCTTATGAATCTCTAAGCTAGCTGAAAACTACTCCAGATTTTTTTTTCCTGGGTTATTTAAATAAATCTTATAAAAATGCCCATGTGATATATAAAATAAGAATGTGCAAAGAATTTAAAACTTACTAATAGTTCAGGCATACATTTCTTTGTGGGATTTTGGAGTATTGTGTTAAGTATATTGCTTGGATTTATTTCCTCTAAACTTCCTGTAGTATTGTAGCTTATTTCTTTATTTTTTTTGGTTGTTTTACATTTTGGAACATCTAGTAGGATTTTTTTATAGAGGGTTAGTGGTCAAAGATCCCTGCCAAGGAAGACTTGGGGGTGCTGGTGGATGAGAGGCTGGACATGACCCAACAATGTACCCTCCCAGCCCAGAGAGCCAAACATGTTCTGGGCTGCATCAAAAGCAGCGTGGGCAGCTGGTCAGGGGGGAAATCTGCCCCTCTACCCTGCTCTGGTGAGACCCCACCTGCAGTGCTGCATCAGCTCTGGGGTCCCTGCTACAGGAAACATGAGGACCTGTTGGAGAAATTCCATAGAAGGCCAACAAGATTATCAGAGGAATGGAGCACCTCTGCTACAAGGAATGGCTAAGAAAATTGGAATTGTTCAGCCTGGAGAAGAGAGGGCTTTGGGGTGACCAAACTGCCGCCTTCCATTTGAAAGGGAGCCTGCGAGAAAGATGGAGAGAGACTTTTTGCAAGAACAGCCTGTCACTACAGGATAAGGGGCAATAGATTTAAACTGAGAGAGAGTAGGTTTAGATTAGATTTTAGAAAGAAACTCTTTAGTGTGAGGGTGGTGAGACACTGAAAAAAATTGCCCAGAGAAGCTGAGGATGCCTCATCCCTGGAAGTGTTCAAAGACAGGTTGAATGGGTCTCTGAGCAACCCGGTCTAGTGAAAGGTGTCCCTCCCCATGACAGGGGAGTTGAAACTAGATGATCTTTAAGGTCCCTCCCAACCCAAGCCATTCTGTGGTTTTATAATCTAATGGTGCCCTTGACACAGACCTAAGCTCATGCACAAAGCAAGGGTTTGAACACAATTCCTTTTTGCCATTTAGTAGTGACTGACTTGGGCATCTCAGGGCTCAGTCGTGGTTGCAAATTTTCACCTAGTTCTTTCTCATAAGGAGCACAGGAACCTTGAATATGTAATAAACCTCTGTCCTAGGTCAGGGCATCTAGCTTCTAGGCAAAGCATGCCAAGTCATGAGGCCCTTTTGCTGAATGCCTGCTTCTTGGTTCAGGGCTAAAAGACACAACAGACCTACTGCATTCAGTGAACCAAGAGTGTATACGTCTCCCACAGTCAGAAGGTTTTTTAAAATAACTGGAGTTAAGCAGCTCATTCAGTGTGGGTGGGTGAGCAATGTGCAAGATCTCACACAGCATCTACAAATTACATCAAGGGCAGAGCAGCACTGAGCTGCTTTAGCACTGAGCAGCCACCCTAGCAGTGTCAGGACAAACACACAGCGGCATGAAAAGGGTGTTCACATGAAGTTCTGTAATAAAACTTATTTCAGAGTCCTCTGTCACTTTGTGTGAATCTTGCCTGTTATTAAAATAACATTTAGTAATAGTATGTGTGTCATCAATAAATGTAGCATGGTTATATTACTAAATTAGTTTGTTGTTTCTGTTGTTTCAGAGGAGAGAAAAATTTCCATATTTTTTATTATATTTATGCTGGTCTCGCAGAAAAGAAAAAACTGGCACATTACAAACTGCCAGAATATAGACCTCCCAGGTAATGCAATTTATTTTTGCATAAATTGATTACTAAGAAACGCGGTGTTGAATTCACAGCCTCATTTACATTCTAACTCTGTATCCATCAACTCTTTCAGATATCTGCAAAATGATCATTTCAGAATAGTGCAAGATTTCATGAACAATAGTTTTTATAAGTCTCAGTTTGAATTAATAGAACAGTGCTTCAAAGTCATAGGTTTTACACTGGAGGTGAGTGCTGATAACCCTTTTCCTTTGTGACCTTTACTAGCTACCTTAATCAGGAAAAACTGAAATAAAGCATTCAAATCTCCCTTGTGCTTTAGCAGATTGTGTTTATGTTTAAGGATCTTGCATGGTCAACTTAGTGTTATATAGTAACATTTAAATTTTTAAGGTTTCAAGACATTGGTAAACCAATAAAATGATATTAGCCAACAAGGCTTTGAAATTAGTGAACACAGCACAGCTGAGTAAGTTGGGGGGGGGAGATTTTAAAAAATTTAATGCATAGAAAATTATGTTGTAACTGTTTATTAGCCAATAATTCTAGGCCTGTGAATATGAGCCTCATCTCAGTTTTAAGAGGAAGTTCATGCTGAGAGTTCTAAAAATTCATTGAATTGATCTGAGTATTGATGAACTCAATACATTTTCACAACTCCAGGGATAAAGTTGAATGAAGTTCTTAAATCCCTTTGGAGATGAATCTCATCACTAAACAGTAACTGAACCCATTCTTTCTTTATAATCTCATCTCATTGTTCAGCTAGCTGTTAAACCCCTCTCCTCAGTCTGTCTTTGATACAATTAAAATGAAAAAGGACTGGATTTATAAAGCAAAGAAATCCAATCCTGTGACTTAGTTTTACTTTATGAGAAGTGGTGCATCACAGATGTCATTTATCTCTGACTTTATTTATAAACAATATAAATAGTAGAGGTATGATCCATACAGTATCTGTGAAGTATAGCACTAGTGCTGCAGAATGTGTGTTTTAATTTCTCTGACAATGCTATATGTGGTAAGAAGCTTTTCACAGAAAATTGCTCACTCCAGTTGACTGTTTCTGGCTTCCCTCAATGTAAATATTTGAAATAGCTGGTAGAAAAGATTTATTCTCTTATTTTGTTCCTTCATAGTCACTTTGCATTAGCTTGTAGTAGCAGTGGCATTCACAGTCTCTTTCTCCTCTACATGTTATTCACAACTGCATTTAGTAATATCACACCTGTACTATCACATCCTTTCACTTGTGCTTTTGCCTTTCCAGAAGCAGCATGAAAGGACATTCATGGTTCAGCACTGATAGCAGTTTTGTCACAGCACCAGAGACCTTGATAAGTCCTAATTTAAAGCATGAAAAGCAGCAAGTCTTTTTCTGTTTCCAGTTCTTTTGTTCACTTGGATGGGTGGAAACAATAATCTTTATCATCCAAAAGAGGCCTTCCATGTACACTGAAGATGCAGTTAGAACCAGGTCACTGGCTGCATTGTGCAGTTCTAGCATGGATCTTCACTTGATTAACTCAGCAAGCCACTGGGAGCTGAGTCTGTGAAGAATTATCTACCTGTAGAACCCTGCAGTTTCAGAAGCAGGCTGAGTGCCATAGGCAATCTGCTTGTGGCTACTTGTGAGCCCCAGCCATGTCAGCCTGCCTTGCATCTTCCTGAGGGTGAATTAACCTGTCTGAGGCTGTGCTTGCAGGAATGAAGGAAGGGTCTTCTTCCCCTACTGAGGTTCTGATATCAGATACATGTGCAAAGACAATTTTTTCAGTGAAAAAAATATCTCGTAGGATGTTGAATTCCTTTCCTAAGTTCACTTTTTAGTAATGCAGACTTAAGCTTTGACATTCATCCCAGTGCACAGAGGAATTTCTATGCAAGCATGTTCAGTGTTTTATTAGCAGAAAGCCGTGGGCAGAAAAAATCTTCAGTTAAAACCAGACCTAAACAAAGTTTTATTTCTTTGAAATTTGCTTTTAACTGACTGAAAGGCTTTAAAAGTAACTACTGTCAGTACTCCCTGTCTTAAAATCACACTATTTTATTTCAGTCTGCACAGCAAAATTAGTAAGAAAGGACTGCCTGAGGGGAACAATAATTATGTTGTATGAGACAGATCAAGCCAGATTTCAAACACACTGGAAAAGGGCAGAAAAATGTCAGCAGCTATACATATTGTACAGCATGATGGCAGAAGTTAAGCTATCCATTTCTTTGCATTTCAACTGTGTCCCTAAACTTAAAATGAAAATGAGTGCTTAATCCTAAGTAAACTGTGTGCCAATTATCCTCAGCATAATTTTTTAGAGTGAGCTTACCTAGTTTGTCTTGCTGTCACTGGAATCACTATTTATTAACTGCTAGATTAACTTCTGAAAGTGTTGAAAACAAGCTCAAGTATTTTAGAGCAATTAGAGATTTTATCTGAGTAAATGATGCCTGACATGGTTCCAGCAAAGTATTGAATAATATGGATAAAATGCTGTGCAATTATAAAAAGTTCATAGTTATAAAATACCAATCAAATTTGCAAAACTGCTTCTTATAAAACTACTACGAAAGTTTTCAACCAGCTGTTTATAAAACACACTATTACTGTACGCCTCAAAATACACAGAGTCACAGTCTGCTTTACAGGTACACCTAGAATTTTCTGAGTAAAAACCACTAAGATCATCAGGTATAATGATAAACATTCATCACTCAGATGAAAATTTGCAGTGAAAATCCAATTCCAACCTGCAATGAAAGCGTTATTTACTAATTCCAAATATTATTTGGAGTTTATGATGTATAGGTACTTAATTTACTGTATATATCACTTCACCGTCCAGAGTAATAACAGCCTTTTTCAAGACAGAGTCCCTTTTCACAGAATCACAGAATCACTGAATTAGCTAGGTTGGAAAGACGTTTGAGATCATCAAGTCCAACCTATGACCTAACACCACCTTATCAATTAAACCATGGCAGAACCTCCAAAATAATTTGAAATCTAAATTTGTTTAAGCAAAGTCCATATTAAGATGCTTTGGTGAGTTCCTAACTGACATTTTGAAGGATAAAGTGCTTTGCCAAATCAGAGATGTGAGGCCTCACTCTTCTCCTGGTGAAAATTTTTCTGATGACATTGGTGGGAGATGATATAGACCTATTATTTGGAGTACCTTTGTTTCCATGATGCAAGAAACATCAATACAGATTTTTTTTTTTTTTTTGTTGATCTAGGTATTAAATCTTTAGACATGTTTGCGCCTGCAGACACAGTGATGGGTAGATATAAATAACCTCTGAATTCTTTCTGTGTAAGAGGGTATGCACACCACTGTTTTTGCTTTCCTTACTTCCTGTCAATCCTGTCCTGTCAACAAGTCAGAAGAGAGGTTAGGCTATGGTTTGTCTTGCCCTCTTTGATTGTCTTACTCTTGAAAGACTTTGCTAAGTACAGAATAGGAGTAATTGCTGAGAGCAGCACTCCTAGAAGTAGTGAGCACGTGGCAGACAGCAGGAAACAACACACAGGTGTATGCCCATGGCACAAACCACAGAGACAAATTATCTGACTATTAAGTATTGCATTTTTCTAATATAATTTTCAGGAACTTGGAAGTGTGTACAGTGTCCTGGCTGCCATTTTAAATGTGGGTAACATTGAATTTTCTGCTGTAGTATCTGAACATATGATTGACAAGAGCAACATTTCCAATCCAGTAGCCCTTGAGAACTGTGAGTGTTTTTTTCTTGATTTAACTTTTTTTCTTTAGTGTTTTCATAGCAAATTTATTTTATTGTAAGAGATGTATCAATGAAAACTGTATTCACATGGAAATTTTGCAAGAATAATTAAAAACTGAAGGTAGATTAATTCTAAGCCCACCTGAATTCAAATGCAAAAGAGAAAAAATTTCCATGTTATGCATCTTATTTGACTAACCAGTTCACTGGCATACAGGAAACATGACTAATACTGCAGATGCCTGAAAAAATCTTTGGAATTTTTCCAAGGTTATTTGAACATTTGATGGAGAACCTCATTAACACATTGAATAGTTTTTTCCCAGTTTCTTTCTCAGCTGCTCATTACTTGTTCCCCACATTTGCCTGTGGAAATACGGCTCACTAATTCTTTGGAAGGGTTTCCTTAAATTATAAGCTGCTAGGAGGTAGAGGAGGCAAAGGGGCAAAGGTTCTCCAGAAATTTTCTACACTTTCTCAATAATTACACCTGGGGAGATAATGAAGTCTTCACACTCTCTTCTTGCATGTTTTCTTGCCACAGAAAAGTACTGTGGAACTGGGAAAGAAGCACCCCTTTTTTGGAGCAAAAGGAGAACAGCAGTGACTTGTATGAGTGGGTTATAACTGAGAGGGGTATTCACACCTCACAACTTGTGTACTTCTAACACAGTCACCTTCCAAAATCTGTCTCTGAGCTATGCCTGTGACATTCCTTCCCAGGTGCATCCCTGCTGTGTATTCAGGCAGATGAACTGCAAGAGGCCCTCACCTCTCACTGTGTAGTGACTCGAGGAGAAACAATTATTCGTCCCAACACTGTGGAAAAAGCCACTGATGTCAGAGATGCCATGGCCAAAGCACTGTATGGGCGCCTCTTCAGCTGGATAGTCAATCGCATCAACACTTTACTCAAACCTGACAAACATTTAAGGTAAAAGGAGATTTTGCAGAATAAAGAGATATTTTTTCCTGTGGTAATAATATTGTCTTACCCTAGAGCGTTTAGTGTAGTTAAGTTGTTTTTCTCTGCTACTTTTTTGTTTATGATCCCACCATGTCAAAAATGGTTTGTCCTGTTCATAGCATGTATGTAGTGAAAATGTATGTATGTAGTGAAAATACAGTAGATATGGTTGGAAAAGCATCTGGTGTTCTCCAGTTGATCTTTACTCATTGAACCCTTTTCTTTTTTTTTTTTTTTTTTTTTTTTGTATTTTTAACCCTTTTAACTTTTAACCCTTTTTCTTTTGTATTTTTTTAAGAATAAACTTTTGATATTCATCATGTTGATTACATAGGTCAAATTCTGCTCTTATTTACACTGATACTGTTGCTTTTGTTACTGTTGTTATGAGCATGGTTTCATATATGTGTGGGAATAGTGTTTAAACATGATTACTGAAGGTATTGTCCACTTTACACTTACAAGGTGACATTTAAAATGCCATATCAATAGCAAATAGCTTTGGTTTGCTGATCTGGATTTCCTGGATTTTTCCTTCTTAAACATCAGAGGAGAGCCAAGGTTGCGATCCTAAAATTTGTCTAAACTTTTAAGTATTTGGTTACAGCAGAGCAACAATAAAAAGAACTTTAATCAGTAAGTGATAGGATTAAATCCATGATAGATAGGGTGGCACTTCTAGCTTGTGTGTCTCTCTCAATTGTCTCTTACAGAGTCCTTTTCAAACTGAATACTTACTTATTATGCTGGTGAAGAGGGAGAAAATTCAGACTGAAACGCTCACTATAACAAAAACCCAAACAACTTTTGCTTGATTTTGTGGTAGTAAAATAATTTGCATTTTCTGTGTTTATGTAATTAGCTCTGAAAAAGAAACTGGGCAGATAAATTTTAGCAGTCTATTCATCAAAAATGTAATTTTAATACAGATTAAATAGTCACCCAATTCAGATCACCCTGAATGAATGAAACGCTTCCTTTTTTTGAGATGAACTTCACAAAGAGGTTTAAGTGCTATTCATGAGTGTCTTGAGGCTGATTCTTAAATTCTGATTTCCTAAATCTTTATTTAAAAAATGGTTACAGATAGCCCCTCAAAGAGGTTTTATAGAAAGAACGTGATTTATATTTTACTTGCCTAGAAAGGTCACTAATATCAGCCTCAGTCTGTTATAAAATTATGTCCTCTTTATTTTTTGCTTCAGCAAAGAAATATTAGAGCTTTTTTCCATTTGCAGAAGCGATCACATATCTTGAGTATGCCCTGCTTAAAATATCAAACCAAAGTTTTTCCAGTGCTTCTCTGGAATTTAATTGGTAATTTAAATTCATACCACATCCTGGTGCATAAAGTAGTTATTTAGTTGTAAAAGGTCTAGCTAGTCATTCTTTTTACTTTAATGTTAAACTAAGCAATTTTAATTGTTATGAGTAAGTAATATGAAGAAATAATACTTATCGGCAACAGTCCTTAATTTCAGGATGCTGGTGAGTAAAGCCTGTGTTATTGCTAGAGAAACAAAAAGAACTGCATGTTCTTTTTGTATTGTAGTCAGCTTTTTAGAATAATTACTTACAAATATTATTGTAAAATTAAAATTGTAAATCCCATATTCACTTATCATTTGACTTGGTTGTTGTGTATCTGGTCTGCATTGCAGTAATCTTTGAGTTTATCTGCATTTATCTATTTCAAACTAACAATTATTGTCATTTTAAGAGATATCTGGTTCAGCAAAACTTTTCCTGTGTAACTCGTGTACAGATTTGCCCAATGATTTCCTTTTGTGAAATAGTAATGAAGGTAGTTAATGAAAAATAAAGATACAACAATGAAAAGTATATTTCATCTTTGCAGTGAAAATGATGATGGCTTGAATATTGGAATTCTTGACATCTTTGGCTTTGAGAATTTCAAAAAAAATTCTTTTGAACAACTGTGTATCAACATTGCCAATGAACAAATTCAGTTCTACTTCAATCAACATGTCTTTGCCTGGGAACAGGTATGTGGTGGTTGTTTTGGTGTAGCTTTAGTATTACTGAACAGATAAAATTTTGTCTCAAGAAACTGCATTGTTCCATCTCCATGAAAGCTTGTAAATAGTAGAGTATAAAAAATGTTTTTAAGTACATTTTCCATGAAGCAGTGCTTGCTATTTGCAAGTAAAATGCCAACATAAAATGCATTAAACTTGAAATTTACAGTAACTAAGCAACATAACACTGTGCACTGTGATAATCTGATTGATGCAAATGCAATGTTGTTTTCTTGAGGAATAATGAGTGTTGTATGATTCTCTAGCAAAAAAGTAAATGAGTGGTAACAAAATTTTGAAAGTGCAGTGTTCATAATAGTTTACTAATAAGCTTAATGAACACTGAAAATCCATTATTAAAAACTGCAAATCTCACAATTATCTTGTTCTTCTTGAGAAACTAGATCATCTCAGCTAAATAATGATGGATTTTATCTAAATAATTTATTTTAAAGTAGAGAAAAGGAATAGCATTGTAAATATGAAAGTTTATTAATTTGAAGAAGAGAGGGAAAAACCTCAAAAAAATAATCTCAACTTCGTAAATAATTCCAGGAGAATTAAATTAACCACCTTTAAATCATTAAATCATATTTTCAGGAAAAAAAAATCTTGCTGAAAATTTAAATATTTCAGAATTCTCTATGGCAGAACAATCAGAATTCAAACCATAGGTGAAATTATACTTTCGTTGTTTTAGTGAAATTATTGGTGTTTATGATACTTGTATGAAATTTCTCCTGAATTGTAATTTTAATTGTTAGTAGAAATACAGTATTTTGTCAATATTAATCACTGTTTGTTTTAAGGCTGAGACAGGTACAAGTTTGGAATGTGTCCACGTATGCAGGTGTGTCCATGCATGTACATGCATGTGTCAGGAAGTGTATATATTTATGTGTAATATGACAAATTTTTTTTATGGCTCAATGTTTTATCCTCTTCCCGAATATTTCAGGACATGTTGTCTTGTATCTTGTAGTTGATTTTATAGATTTCTGTGGAAGATTACTGACACAACTGTTTCCTTGGTTTTAACATCATCTAAAAGCCAGAGAAAATTTAACTAGCTCTACTGTAATTACTTAGGCATCTTCTTTCCAAAGTACACAAGTTCACAAAAGAAGGGCCCTTGGCTATTGCTGTTTCTAACAGTTGGGACGTGGAAATAGCACAGACTGCAGCAACAATATTTTGTTCTGTCAAACCCAGGCACTAATCAGATACTATGTGCTTGCATATGTCCACTTTGCTTAAATGTTCACCAACTTGATCCTCCCATGCTAAGTTTAAGTCTTCCTTGCTCCAGACTTTTCCCCTGGTCTCAGGGACCTGGGATTATCAGTCAAGACCAATGCAAAGAAGGCATTGAATATCTCAGCCTTTTCCATGTCATCCACAAACTTGTTCAGCAGCAGGACCACATTCTCTCTAGTTGCCTTTTGTTGCTGAGGGACCGGCCTTGGCTTTCCTAGCCCTATTCCTGTACACCCAAATATTGTTTTAATGTTCCTGCTCTTTTTTAGTTAGTGTCAAGTTCAGTGTAATCTGCCTTTACTTGTTTCTAGGTATCCTATTATAGAACTTTTTGGCCAGACCTATGTTATTGCAGAGGTTTGTGGTGTCACCATGTAGTAGGAACAGTTTGCTCCCTTGCATGTGCTTTGCTGCCCCATGGTCAAGGTGGTTATTCTGCTACAGAGCAGATGAGGGGAAAAATTAACTTCTCATTTTGACAATATATAGTTTGCCCATTTCTCCCTGTAGGAAGCTAGTACATCTGCAGACTCTATAGAAGGGGAAGGTAATCTGTATTTACAGAATTTCTACGTACATCAATTTTACCCATTTCCATTCATTCTCTCACATATTTCATTGACTCACAGATACATAGAATGCACTGTGGCATGTGTGGGGGTGGGTGGGTGGCTGTGTGTGTGTTCAAATGGTCTGGCCAAGAAAATTTGTGAGTGACATATAGAATAATGGACATGAGCTGGCAAGTCTTCATCATGTCTGTGAGGTTCTTCTTGCTGAAATAGCTTTTGGACACATCTTTTAAAGGCTTTAGCAATTGTTCTTTGCTTCAAACCCTTATTTACTTCAGCGTCCATAACTTTAGGCAAAGGTCCTTATCTGGTTTTAATTGCTTGGGATATATGCATTTTTATGCCTACAGTCCACTTCTTTGGTTGGCTCATAAGAAAATTGTGTGTGATGTGCTATAACCTCACAGTCATGCTCCTGCTGTCAGCTTTAGAGGGTGTTCCACTCGCTGACTCTCTGCACTGTGTTTTTATGTCAGTGAAGGCCTTCTGTTCTTGATGTAAGGGACTCTTTCCTCAATTTTATTGTTATGAACAAATTTTCTTCATTCAAATCACAGGCTATCACACAGATATTCTTTTAAGACTATTTTTTCTGGTGCTTATATGCACATTCCCATTCATATTTCATTTATCCCAGTCCTAATATTTCTATTACAAGTGTCTACATCCAGCCTGTAAAACCAACCAAGTGACTGTCTACCTTAATTTACATCAAACCACTACATCAGATTATATCAAACTTCATTATCGTATCTTACTACAGCAGTGCAGAAAGAGCTATATAGATTAAGTTCATGCAAGTGTGGGTGTAAATCTGCCCCTTTCAGAGACGGGAAATGGGAAATATGTTATTCTGCATTACAACCCAATGGCACAGAATGATTTGTGGTATGATTCATAGTCATTATAAGACATCACTTTTCATTTATTTATTGCATGGCTGTCCCAGTTTTACATCACAAAAACAGCAGGTGGCTTCAGAATCTTTTCTGTTCACTGTAAGGACTGTGCTGTGTTGACACTAGTAATGTACTTTAATTGTAAACTAAAATAAAAAATATCACTGATGTATAAAACAAACATGAGGATGACCTCTGCTCTTTGCTGATGTATCTGGCTGACTTTACAAATGACTTTATGTTCAAGGGTTTATTTCTTAGAGTCTAAAAGACAGAAATAATGTTTACAAGAAGGCTGATGCCAGAAGTCACCAAGACCTCTGTGATGACTTTCCATTAGCCCTGACTGTTGTGCTGCTGTCCTGTCACTGGGACCCAGACTAGTGTCTCTTCACAGCCCTGGGCAGTGCCAGACAGACATGTCAGATTGCCCTGTGCTACCTCAGAAATCTGTAACACAACACTGCATTGAACCCTGTAGATCTACCCAAGGAAGACTGAAGAATTTAAATTCTTTTACACTTCCCTCAAGAGACATAAAATGTACAGATACGTTGGGTTTTTTTTCATTCCTCTCCGTGTTTTGCCCTGTTCAATATCATATCACATGCAATTTGATGAAATTTGACAGATCTAGTGGGAAGCTGAGGCCTAATCAGTTGATTACAGTTTAGTTTGTCATTAACTCACGTTCACCTAGTAGTAAGTAGTGATTACGTTAGACAAGGTGAATCATATTTTGGCAACTTGATCAATGAAGTCAAGTAGTAAATACACACATAAGGCTGAACTGTACTTTCAGTGTTGCAGGTGACATTGTTTTATCATTGTCAGTGGTCTGTTTTCTGTATCTGAATCTCAAAAGTGTTCACAGCTTTGCTTTCATTGAAAGTGTGGCCTACAAAAAAAAAAAAAAAGGAGTAGATGAAAGGAACAGTGTCACAACCTGAGGCTCAGGGTATCTATGGGCCAACATGGGGAACTCAAGTCAAAATTAAGAGAATTTATTCTTTATTGTTGACTTAATGTTTGCATTTAAGAATAAAGGCTTTTAGTCCTGAATGCAATCTCCTTTCACTAATTTAACAGAAAGACTGAAGTGGGTATATTGTTTAATGTAAAGATAGTGTAGATTCCCAATTATTCAATGGAGACAAATAGAGAAATCCCTATCTCTACTGACTGGGGAGAGAATGTGGCCTCTCAACTTAGTCACTGCTTTTTGTTTTGCTAGCACAAGGGGGTTTTTTGGTTAATATAAAGCAAAGCAGAATTTTTGGACCTTCAGTCCTGTCCTTTAAGGTATTCCCCTTACATATTAGATACTGATGTAAGTTAATTTCTGTCAGCTCCATGATCTGCTGGTCACATTTTCCGGCAAGACAGCCTTCCCATTCCTTTCCCCTTTGTCATTCCCCCGTGAGAAGTAAAAGGTGTAATGGCAGATAGCTAAAACATTTTGGAAAGTAGCAAGTTTGCTGTCAGTTGGAAGGATGATACTTTTTGCATTAAATGTATGCAATGTTTATTTTACATTCTCATGACAATTTAAGCTTCTAGTTTCAGCTGGAAAAGGTTCCTTGTGAATAAACCTCTGGTTTCCCCTTTTAAACCAAAGCATCATCCTAAAATGTTCTTGGTAAAATGGCATTACTTTATTAAACATGAGGACCATTTCCTAGTGCATTTTGTAATTCTTTTGTTACCATTGAAAGCAGGTGGTATAAGCTAATGTTACATAGTTTTGATCATAGGAAAGATACCATGTAATACTAAGATGAGATGGGAGCCCAATTAGTAGTGTAACTCAATTATTCCTTTTGACATCCCATCTACAGGAATACTTTCTGATGGATTATGTTTTAGAATTTCAGGAAGTAGCTATTTTGCGGAGCTTTCTTGTCACAAAACATCACAGGGGATTAAAAAATCCTGTAGCTGATTCATCTTATTAATTCAAATAAGACCTGTTTCATTACAGTTTTATGATGTCCATCGTTAAAGTTTTTATACTTGCTGCTTGTATCCTGAAGATGAGGTTGGAACCAGCACTGCATCAGAAAATGTAGTACAGTATCATTTCTGAGTCATCTGTCACACTGGTGCCTGGCTTGGTCATCAGCTGTCTTTCAGGAGCCCGTGGGAAGTGATGGAGTGAACTCCTTCATATCCTGCTGGGGAGATGGCAGCATTACCAAAGCTGTCAGGGCTGACTCTCATTCAGTTTTTGAGACACAAAGGACACCAAAAAAAAAGTGAATGGTCACTTGCACTGCAGGCTTGGAGGTCAGGCCCTGTGTGCTGCCTGGGCAGGGAGGGGAGCAGGTGTTGCTGTTATAGGATAGTAGTACAGCTACTGAGTTCCTTTCTTCTTCAAGGAGAGCACTTTTATCAGCTCTCTAAACCAGCCTCTCTCACAAGCATTTGAAATTGGAAAAAGTTTATGATTAGACAGGTTGGTTGTTAGAGCTTGTTTGAGGATGTTCAAGTGTCACAGAAACACTCTCCTCTGATAGATCCATCCTGAGCAATCTCTTCCTCTTGTCCCCTTGATAAGGGTACTCTAGATAATCCTAAGCAGTAACAGCTGGTTCCATGAACATCTGTGTGTCAGTGTAGCTGTAGCCCTCAGTTCAACTGCCCCTACTCCTGTGTTATCTCTGGGAGATAACACAGACTCATTCCCTTTCTGCCACCAGCTCCTACAGGTGTATAATTAACTTCTCACCTACATCAGTGATACATTTATTACTCTCCTGTCTTGTCCTGCTACTCAGGTCATTGATTAAATTAAAAAGCAAAACTCCACCTGTCCACTGCTTCAGGGGAGACACGAATGAGGTTAATGTTGTTTGTCTCAAATGAGGAGTGCTCATGGGGCTATAGGTGAGATTCTTACTGATTACACCCTTGTATGGCATACAAACTGAATTATAACCTATCCTTAGAGTGAAGGGTGTCCTGGGAAATTACATTAGTCTGGATACTGGAAGGGTATAGGTATATATTTCATGTCCTCTTTCAAATGGATGAGCAGATTTTTATTTGTGCCTGTATTTTTAGACCAGTCTTATTGATTTTATGTTTTTCCTTGTTTCTCTGAGATTAAGAGATATGGAACAGGTGCTTTTCTGTTGTATATGAAAGTGAACTTCTTTTTTACATTCTCAATATGTTGCCTTCTTAACTCATTCAGACTCAAGTGAATGACACATAAGGAAAGGTCTTCCAAGGTTAGAGGTCTTTGAACTCATTAATATTAGCCATCATTCATTTTTGTGACACTCTTCTCACAATAAATTCAGGGTGGCAAAACTGTGATATTAACACCATATATGAATACAACACTTATTAAAGTCCTGTCCTTTGGCAGAGGGATGATTGTTAAAGTAGATCAAAGGCTCTGTGTTTCACAGTACAGCCTGCACAGGACTGAAGGCATCCCTGGCACAAACAGGAGCATTGTGTGCTGGAAAACTGCTATTGCTTTACCTAATGCAAGCAAAAATAATGGGGGGTGCCAGTCCCCAGAGCAACCTTCTCTTGGTGAATCTACAGCTGTCCTCTGCCTTGCTAAAGGATTAAGGAAGGTCATTCTTGTGTTCTCCAGCTATAATCTAAATTGTTTTCAAGATAAAACCATCGCAGCACAGTGTGGACACATTTGTTATTTGTTTTTTCTTAGTCCGGGAGGAATCCAGAGATATTTGCAGTCTTCAGGAAAAAAACAGCAGACTAAACCAAACAAAAAAAGCAAGCAAAGAAGCCCAGCCCACCCCACCAGCTTTTTTGTTGTTTTTAAATCTTGGGGAATACCTTTCCCTAGTTCCTTAAAAGGAGTGAAAATGTGTTAGAGGCAAATCTGAGGCAATTTATTTAATTCTTAGGAAGGATGTACACAATTCTTTAATTTTTAGAAAGTATGCGCACCTTTCTTCTTCACTTAAGAATTTTACTCAAGTGTTTGAGGAGGGTGAGCAAACAAGTAAAGCCACTGGAACCTGTCATCGCATTTGTAAATCTTAGCCATCACTTGGATCTGGGCAATGAGTTGGGAATGTAAATATAGCTCTAAATGGTTAAGAAATTTTCTGCATTTCAGACCAGAGAAATAAATAGACCTGAGGTCTCTATTTGCCAACAATATACTTTATCTTCTTCAACTCTATTTCTTTAATTCTTGCTATTCTTGTAAAGTATCTTACTTAACCAAATATGCCATAGGAGTATTGAACTTATATATTCAAAACCAAAATCCCAGCTGACATATGTTTCTGCAAAATCTTGATGGCTTTAGCCCTGAGGCATACTTTCTCAATGCAGTTTTAATTTGCTACAATTGACAGTTTGTGAATTATTTCCTGAAGTGGTTCTGTATACACAGACAAAGCATACCTTCTGTTTCTTGCTGCAGAATGAATACCTTTACGAAGGTGTTGATGCGAGAGTTATAGAATACGAGGACAACAGGCCTCTCCTAGACATGTTCCTGCAGAAACCAATGGGTTTATTGTCTCTGCTGGATGAGGAAAGTCGATTCCCACAAGCAACAGATCAGACACTTGTAGGTAAGTATATGTTCATTTCACAGTTTTACAGCTTGTCTTCTGTTCAATTTCTGTTTGGCACATACAGTTCAGACTGCATGCTGGTTATGCTTTTAGTGAGCCCCCATTTCAGTGTCACAGTGCGTTTGAGGGAGACATGCATGCTGGGATGGTTGTGTCCTTGAGGTTCATAGAGAAACATCAAGAGTACAAATGAACTTAAGCTGCTGACCCAGGTTTAGTTCTCCCACCTTCAGGAATTTTTTGCTGCAGTGCTTGAAAAGTAAAGATCAAACTGAGTTTAAACTCTAGGTTCATAGACCAAGAACACTGTTTGCAAAGTTCAGTTGTGTTCAGCTCTGAGATTTTTGATGAGCAGTATCTGACCAAGAAGTTTAATACTTTTTAAGAGTAATGACTGCAAACATGCTCCAGTGCCTTTTAGCAAATTATGCTTTCTGAGTGTTTTCTATTCACAAATTAAAATTAAAACACCTAAAGTCATTGTAATTCAGATCCTGAATATTTCAGTGCTGTTGAGTAGCTGCAATTACCATAGACTTCATTATTTCAGTGGTTTTACTCATTTTTGAATGTGCAAAGTGTCAAATTAGAGTTTTAGCCAACATCCAATCAGAAAACATAATAACATCCAGTAACAATGTCCATGTTAAAGCAATTATATGAGCTTGTTGTTCTTTTATCCTCATGCTTTTTAGTCTACAGTACAGAAGCACTCAGTGAATGTTTCCTCACAACTCCTCAAGGAATCCTTAGGAAAGATTTATGCATTTTTTCATATATGTAGAAAAAAATCTTGGAAAGGCAAGCCCTGGAAGTGTTCAAAACATATGTGGATGTGGCACCTGGGGACATGGCTTAGTGGTAAACTGAGTGGTGCTGGATTAAGGGTTGGACTCTTAGACATCTTTTCCTACCTTAATGATTCTATGATTCCATGATTTTCTGAGGTCACACATTAAAAAATTGGAACAAAGTAAGTAACTTGTCCAAGAGCTCCCATATTCTCTATCCAGTGTCTTTTGATACAAGACCATTAGGGTATTTCTGTCCTTGAAAACATCAGTGTCTGTTTTGTGCCTCTGCCTTGTCTGAGAAATCAGGAAATCTCCTCGGAGGGATCGAGCTTCAGAAAAGAATGATTGTACAGTAACTTCAGTAAGATAAGTTATGTGTTTCTTTTCAGAAAAATTTGAAGATAATTTGAAATCAAAATATTTTTGGAGACCCAAAAGAGTAGATCTAACTTTTGGAATTTATCATTATGCAGGAAAGGTAAGTCACCTGATGATGTTTTTTGGGGGTTGTGGAATGGTAGGGCTGGAAGGAAGTAGAAGAGGTTATCTGGGTTGGTTCTCAACAGTTGTCTCTTCAGTCCAGACATGGGAATATTGGCAGTGCCTTACATATTAAAAGAAAATTGAAAAGTTATTATCCCTCATTTAAAAAAAAAAGCAATAGCAGGAGTGTATTTTTCTTAAATGTCACCAGGTAAATGAACTGACTGTATTATAGAAGACCCAAAACATAACTGGTATGTAATGCAACTCAGTGCTCTTCCCCTCAGTTCCCCAAAGTCCTGCACCATGCTTGTTCCCACTGTTTCTAACCAGGACCCAGCTCTATTCTTTCTACTACCTCCTACACACCATTAACCTTTCTTAGTTCTGTTCTTTGTCATCAGCCAGACAGAGAGTGCAGGCCCTGGTTCCTGCTTCATTCAGGGAGCAGCAGCACTCTTCCTTCCTTTCTTCCCACACAAGGTGACTGGCTGCACATGCTGTGCAAACAGGAGGAGCTGCTGTTACACTGCAGCAGGATGACACTGGTCACCTGAACCTGCCTTGGGAAAGCAGGAGCTCCCACCTCCTTGTGAGCTCTTCTAAAGGGTACAGAGGGAGCACTGATGTCTCACATAGGAAACCATGTTGGGTCTGTGCAGTGCTGGAGCACCTAGCCTGGGAAGAGACAAATACTGCCAAAATCACTTGATGGAAAATACCTTACCCTTAGGTAAGATAGCCAGCCAGCTACAAAGAGCCTCTTGTAACTCCTCTGAAGCTCATCTCCAGCTGAGTTGCATTTCACCAGCACAGTGTAACTCATAGCAAGGAGTGGAAAGCCAGGTCTCCCTCTACCATTCCTGTTACCAGCTACAGAAGACAGTGGTCAAAAAAGTCTTTCATTAGGAAGTCTTTCATTAGAAGTTTGTTCTGCTGTCTAACTTATGTGTCTCCATTGCTGCCACGTAAATTCACTACTCCTAGTCCATCTAACTGTGGAACTGGAGAACAATTTATTTCCTCTTCCTTTACAAGTCTTTTTCATCATTTAAGACTGTTGCTGAGTTGTTCTGTGTTGGGTTTTTCTAAATTATACGTCCCAATATCTTCTACCCTTCTTGACAGGTCAAGTTTTCTTGTGAATCCCTTAGACCATTGAGATACAACATGGAAGTTACATTTTTAATTAGGTACACCATTCTTGGAATTTTTAAAGAGATTTCAGTTGCCAATATGCTGTTTATGATTCTGTAAACTTCCTCTACAATTAATACAGAGATCCCTAGGATGAGTGTTAAGTCCTGGGTCCAGTACAGCATACTATGAATAGCATAGAAAGATTGTATAGTCATATGGGTAGTCCTGTGTGATGTGGTTGAAATCAAGTGCATTGTTAATTGTGCATTAGCACATGTACACGTGTAAAGGAGGACTGCAATATACTTGTCCTGGTGATAAACCCACACAGATTAAAGTATCTGCATTAGGAAAAATAAATGTCTCAAGCTGCTTTGGAATTATACATTTGCTTTTAGTGATTTGCATTATATCTCAGTATTGAAAAGGTAGAACTTTCAGTGATAAAAAAAAAAAGACTAGAAGTGAGAGTGAGCCTGATGGCTGAAAAACTGTTTGTGTATCTTGTTAAAGTAAAAGCCCTATTCCAGAAAGCTTAAATTTACAGTTACTTTTCAAAATCCAAGGAGATGTATGAATGCACTTTTTAAACAGGTTCTATATAATGCAAGTGGATTCCTAGCCAAAAATAGAGATACTCTGCCAGCTGATATTGTGCTGCTACTGCGATCATCTGAAAACAACCTGACGCGACAGCTGGTAACTCACCCTCTCACAAAAACAGGTATTGCTGTGTGGTGCTCTTCTTAGTTTTCTCCAGCCTTTGTGATGACCACTGCTAGGTTTCATATGACCACTCATTGATGGCATTATATACTTTGTGGCTTCATTTTCCAACCATGGAATCTATACTGAATGGAGCTGCAGCCATCTCAAGCTGCAGGGGAGATATTGGTCTGGTCAAGTGCCAAGGAAGTGGTAGAGACTTCTTTCAAGGTCCTGTCTTCAGGGTAGGGGATCAAGGCAGGGAGTGGAGTGCATCTCTTGAGTTGAGGACTGAAGGATCAGGTAAGTCACTGGCCTGTTTTGGACAAGGCATATATAAATTGCCTCAGTGCAATTTATCTCTAAGTGGTAGAGAACAGAGGTTGGGGCTCCTAACATCAGCTGCAAAGACTGAGAAGACACTCCCCTATTTTCAGTCTTAGAGTTCTTTACAATAGGTAACTGATGGGGTCCTTGTAGTAAGCTCTTCCTGAAGAAATTCTTAAGTAGAGGTGGAGGAATAAACTGGCTCTACAGAAATTATTCCTAAATTGCACTTTGTTTGAACTATGTCCTTGCAAAGTGTCCTGCCTTCCACTGCAGGATGATAGGTAAGTCTCCTTACAACCAGTTTGTTATTGTGTTGTAGTACTCCCTGTGTGATGGCATTGATGCCATACAGTAAGTACTTTACAACATCACTTTCTTGTACAACTACATGGAAGACATATTTCTAGCAGAACAGAAAGGCTGAATTGGAAGAGCCTAATGGAAATGAAAATGTTATCATAACTTACAGAAGCTGAGGTTTTGGCAAGGCTTCTGTTCTTTACAGAGAACAGAAGAAGAACAGGAGCTTTGCTATTAGAACGCAAAATTTGTTGTTGGGATTTTATATTGAGTGTTCCTGGGAAAGCACAGAGCTCAATGCCCTTGCCTGAACTTTCTGACTTGTTGATATCTGCTAATATACTAAACTATAATTTCCATAGAGTCCAAGTAAGCATCCAAATGGTTCCAAGAACTGACCCCAAGTCTTAATGTTTTGCAAGATAACTCTGAAGGCTGTTTCCGTTTTCTTGTTAAATATTGTGAAACGCTGCATGTAGCATTTCAAAACTGACTCAAACTTTCCAGCTATAACTAACTAAAAGTTAGTTTTCTGATCCATGTTATTTTTCTAGAATCAGAGTAATTGTAGAGGTTTACCCAAAGTCCAACCCATCTTGCCTATCTCAGGTGTTTCTCTTGGGATGGGAAAAATCTCCTCTGAAGGTATCTCTCTCCACTGAATACAGCTGGGATCCTGTAGACACCTCACTTTCAGATAGCTAAAGTTAGCTGTGAGTAATCTTCTCATTTTCCTTCCCACCCTGTGATGTTCAGCTGAACCCCAAGGAGGTTTAGGCCTTGATATCATCACATAATACCTGATGCATTACCATGACACATATTTGCAGCTGTTGTTCCAGCTCTTATCCACCTCTTCCTGATAGCAGCTGAGCACAGAGAGATACAGGCTCTCCCAGTGGAGAGGGAGATCCCAGAGGTGTTATGTTATTAGCAGAAGCAGTGGCAGTATGCAGCAATGTTTAGAGTTTATTCCAACAGAGAGACATGATGGAAAGCTAAGAAGAATTTTCATTATTCCTTGAAAAGACCAGTGTCTGTGTAAAGCATGTCAATTCACCTAGTCCTTCAAAGTCATCATAACGAAGGTATTGCTTGACTTAGAATTCCAGAGTTAGAGCCTTAAGACTTTGTCTGTGCTAGTAAACCAAACAGAGCCAGTGAACAGTAGCTGAAACATTCCCACAAGGTTGCTCATTCTGATTAATGGTTAGAATGTGTCCCTGGGACAGTTTTGGTCCACGTCAACTAGTAGCCTCCCAGGAATACCCAGCCACACTTCAGAGAAAGGACAAGCCAGTGATGGTTTCCAGCAAGTTCTCTGGAAAGATACAACCTTATTTTTACTGGGGGTTGAAAGAGTAGTGAAGAGTAGAGTTTAGGTGTATAATCTTGAGTCATGCCACGTCCCTTTTCCTTGGGGTGAGAGAAGGGTATTAGCACATTTTTCTTTAACTAATATGTAGCATTAGAACTGGAATAGTACAGTAACATTCTTAGGGTAAAACCACATGGATGCTCTGAGATGTATCTATCATACCTTCTAGAGAAGCCTGTTTGTTTATTTTTTATCTAGTAGATGACATATGAGCTGAAGGAGAAAAAACCATCATGTTCTGTGTTCATGCAAGTTCTTCAGAGCTCATTCCATCCCAAGGGTTAAAGGAGGACACACTCTGAAAAAGTCAATGACCTTTATAATTATATGGTTGCACTGCAGGCATGAATAAGGTGGTTCAGGATCATTCTTAGTTTAGGTGAGATGTAAGCACATTGGTAGGTTACTTTCTTTCATCTTCCCATAGGTAACCTGGCACACACCAAAAGCAAAACTACAATCAGTTATCAAATGTGGACCTCCCAAAAATCAATCAGTCATACAAAGGTAAGAAAATTGATTTTGTGATTCTGCATTGAAGCCTAATTTAAACTAGAAAGGCAGTAGCTGTTTTGGTATTGAAAGTAAGCGAGTAACCCCTTCCTTGGTTTTTTCTCCCTCTTCTATTTTCTTTTCTGTTTAGCTGGATATCTTTGTGTTGTGCAATTCATATTCCTTCCGTGAGGTAAAAACCTAACATTTCCCTTCTTTCTGGCTATAGTTTTGTAACAACTTCAGGGGGAAAAAATACTATTTCCCAGCTGTATTGTAGCAAAAGGAGAAATTAAAATGTTGGTGTGGAGTATAGCCACATTCCTTAGAAAACTACCAAATTAACAGTGATGATGAAATAACAGACAGGACCTCAGACATTGTCCAGTTATTTGTGGCAGTTATTAGATGCTCTGTTACCAGCTTGTGCCCTTTGTGTCTGTGAATGTTTGTGTATTGTGCAGCAAAGTATTGGTGTAACTGATTTGTGCTAGTGATCATGCTGTTTAGAATACTTCTAAAATTATTTATGTTCTCTGAGGCGTGCTTTCTTGGGGCATTGGAAAGGGCACTGCAGGCTAACTAGAGATAAAAAGTGTAATTTTTTCTTCTTCATCTTTATAGAATGAACCAGGAGATACTGGACATCATCCAAGAGAAACAACCAGCATGAAAACACAGACAGTTGCTTCTTATTTTAGAGTAAGATGTCAGATCTTTTAATAAATGTTTCTAGAGTACAAAAAATGTTTCTTCTTTTACTTTTTGAAATGCACCTGTTGAGTTAGAGTCAGTAGTGATCCATTTAGAGTTTGTGAACTGCATATATGGTGCAGCAGTCTGTGCAGTACAAATATCTTGAGGAGATTGTGATGTTTCATCTTTATACTTGATTACACAGCCACATTGCTGTCATAATGATGTATGATGGTCAATATTAATCTTTCATTTGCTTGTTTTTCCACCAAAAAAGATAAAGGGAGATTGGACATTGGTGGTATAGCATTTCCTTAAGAGTTTAAGAAAGAGGGCAAAGTTAATTTGGAGCAGGAGCTCCAGAGAAAGTTCTTGATGGGCACTGCACAGAGGCTGCCCAGAGTTCATCCTTGTGGCTCCTTCAGCAGTGCTCTGGACCTTCCCAAGCACCGGCTGTACTGCTGGTCCTAAAATGGCAAATAGCAGTGAAGAGCATCCTTTCCTCTGAAGTGGAGCACAGAGTTGGTTCTGCTCTGAATTTCCAACTCTTGTTTTTAGTCATCTCTCCCAGCAAACCATGAAGTGGCTGAGGGAATGTTCATGATGAATTGGGCGCACAGCTCAAAGGAATACCAAGTTTGCTGATGGCACTAAATTGAGAGGAGCTGTTGACTTCCTTGCGAGCAGAGAGGCCCTGCAGAGAGACCTCAACAAATCAGAGGGCTGGGCAACCACCAACCATACGACAATTCAGAAAGACAGTGGCCAAATTCTGCACCTGGGATGGGGCAGCCCTGGCTGTGTGTAGAGACTGGGCAATGAGAGGCTGGAGGCAGTGCCACAGAAAAGGACCTGGTCCATGGCAAGTTGAACATGAGCCAGCAGTGCCCTGACAGCCAGGAGGGCCAACCCTGTCCTGGGGTGCATCAGGCACAGCATGGCCAGCTGGCAAGGGAGGGGATTGTCCTGCCCTGCTCTGCCCTGGGGCGGCCTCACCTTGAGTGCTGGGGGCAGTTCTGGGTGCCACAATATTAAAAAAGATATTAAATCAACGAAGAGCATGCAAAGGAGGGCCATGAGGATGGTGAAGGGTTTGGAAGGGAGCCGTATGAGAAGCAGCTGAAGTCACTTGGTCTTTCCAGCCTGGAGAAGGGGAGGCTGAGGGGAGACCTCATGGCAATCTACAACTTCCTCATGAGGGGAAGAGAAAGGTCAGACACTGATCTCTTCTCTGTGGTAAGCAGTGACAGAATCCAAGGGAATGGCCTGAGATTGTGTCAGTGGAGGTTTATGTTGGATATCAGGAAAAGGTTCTTCACCCAGAGGGTGGCTGGGCCCTGGAACCGGCTCTCCAAGGAAAGGGTCACAGCACCAGCTTGACAGAGTTCCAGGAGCATTTGGAGTCTCAGGCACATGGTGTGATTCTTGGGGTGTCCTGCGCAGGGCCAGGAGTTGGACTTGATGATCCTGATGAGTTCCTTCCAAGTAGATATATTCTATGATTTTATGACCTGTAGGAGCTCACTTACATCTATGTCAGAACAATGAGGAGCCAGATCTGTCTTTTTTTAGATACAGTTGCACAGCTTTGTGGACTGTGAAGGATAATTTCAGTTTACGTACCACAGTCGTCCAAAGCTATATACTGTTTGAACATTCTAGATGGAAAAAAATATTGAATCTCATTCAAATTAATGTCTCTGATTCAGTGCATTATCAGCACTTCTAGCATCAGGGGCTGCAAATGAGTTAATTATATTTACACTTTTCTGATATTATTTTCTGCAGTGGACATCCTTGCTCAGATCATGATAGCTAATGCTCTTAAATGAAAGTTCACCTTCAGCCCCACTGGTTTACTCATATACAGAAATCTATGGGTGACTGAGAAAAGCATATGCCACCTCAGACTGCATGGAAAAAAAGATATCCATTAGTGTGTCCTACTTGTTTGTGTTCAGTTGGCACACTGGTGATCGAGCTAATTAAGCACTTTACTGTATGGTGCAGCTTCTGTCCAGAATGGAATTGCACATTTTAATAGGAAACATATGGCTCTTGACGTCCTACACTGGTTTCATGTAACCAACCTACTGCTGAGCTGCATTACCTCCTGGCTGCCTCTTTTTGTTGAGTCAGGTTGAATCTTGAGGAATGAGCCTCTTCATTTGTGTTTTAATAAGATCCTCCCATAAAGCAGTTTTTCAAAACACCAGTCAAGGTTGTTTACAGTCAGATTCCCCTCAGCTGGCATGGGGAGCTACAGGCTGCATCCCCTCTGCTGGCCTGGTACTTTGGTGAGGTGGGAAAAATGCAACTTTGGAATTGTGATCTTCTAGCTTTGCCCTCCTTGGAAGTTTCCTCTTGGAGGGCAGTTATAGTATCATCATCAGTCTATGCAATGAACAGGACACACCAAGATCAGAACAGTTCAACCAGCCCTTCTTCTGGGGTAGCCTTCAGTTCCTCCAGTCAGATGAAGGAATTGAAATATTTACTGGCTTGCTGCTGTTCCACTTCCCATCCTTAGACAGATGATTTACTCTCTGGGTGAAAAAGGGTCTTCAAATAAGTGACAACAACAAAAAGAAAAATGGCTGTGATTACCTAGCAAAGCTCCAAGATAAGCAAGTAAATGTGAGGAGTGTAAGTGTTCAGTCGTATGTTGGACATGATGGAAATCTGTGAGAATGTCCTGGATGAAATTTGGTACATTTGTTTGGAATCAGTGTTTCTCTCAAGTAGTATACACTAATAGCTTAGAAAAGCTAGAATTGTTTTTGGGACATTTTGGGACATACTTCATCTACTCTTAAAGTATCTTAAAGTACTCTTAATGACATGTAAATGGTTTTGGACATGATTCTGATCATACAAAATAAAATTTCAACTACCCATGGACCTTTATACCAGTTTCATAAGTATCCTGGTGACAGATCTCTTGTTACTTTTTTGCAGTATTCTCTGATGGATTTGTTATCCAAAATGGTCGTTGGCCAGCCTCATTTTGTCAGGTGCATCAAGCCAAACAATGACCGGCAGGCAAACAAGTTTGACAAAGAAAAAGTGTTGGTTCAGCTGCGTTACACGGGAATTCTGGAGACAGCGCGGATTCGAAGACAGGGTTATTCACATCGGATACTCTTCGCTAACTTCATAAAACGGTAACATCGACGTGAAGAAGCTCTTTTCTCTCCTACAATGGCCACCCAGTGCTTGCTAAGCACCAGCAGTGTTTTTGGCATGGTCTTAAAAAAAAAAAAATACAAGGACATTTCCTGTGAAAGAGAAGGTTATAGACTGGATGACCAAGAGTAGTTCAGGCACAAGATTAGTAACCTGTTTTCAGTGGGTAGGGAAAGATCATGAATCACAGAACGATTTTCAGGCTCTCTGAGCATTTGGGTAAAAATTTACTTGCTTATACTCTGCAAGTTTCTTCAAGGACTTGAGTATTACAAATGTATTACTTCAAATTAAAGCCAAGAATTTGCAGCCACAGCATCCAAGGAACACCACAATTTCTCTAGCTCCTAACCTTCAGCCCTGTGCAACATCTGCTTGTGCAGGGTAGATGATAATTTGGGATTCCTAGTCTAGGGCTGAAAAGTTCATTGAGTGCATAGTGTTGTTTAAAATATAATTCATAAGTATTAGTCCCTTGCTAAGAAGCAGAGTAATGAACTCAGTGTGGTTGTATTATTCCTTCAAATAGCTTCTTCCTCCACCTCAAAAATCTGTACTTCTCTCTTACAAATAAGGACCCTGAGTATTTGTCTCAATCAGAAGAGAGTTATGTGGAATGGAGATCAAAACTGGGAAGAAGGAAGCATCACCCATTTAGACAGAAGCACTTAAAAGAAATAGTGCCCTGGAAAGAGAGAGCTACCAGCAGAGTGCTGCAGGTGCATTAGACGAGAGGGGAACAGCAAAGGGATGTTTTTAAAGCCCTATTTCTGGAAAAAGTAATCCTGGAACTGTTGCTATTTTGGAAGAATGCAGCTTTTAGAAGAGTGCAGCATGGAAGAAGATCAAGATGTGCTGTAGCTTTTGGTGACAGCTTTTTATGTAAAAAAAAAAAAAAAGAAAAAGAAAAAGCCCCAAACTTAACTATTCAGGTAACATAGATAATAGCAGTAAACATAATGGGGTAGCTCTCTAGAGACTGTGCCCGTGATTATGAGGCTTTGCAGATCTCTGGCACTGAGGACATGGCTCTCAAAGGAAAAATTACATTTTATTAAATGTATGTCTTATTTTGTGTTTGGGTTTTTTTAGTAGTTGAAAGTTACAGGTAGACCTGAGTTAATGGCATCATTATTTGGTTGTAATAAAAATAAGCCAATTCATTGTGGTTTACAAAAAGAAAAAAAAAAAGGAACTGTAGGTGATAATGAAGAAATCAACATTGTCTCTTTTTTATTATTCCACGAGCAAACGATTACAATCATTTAAAGCTGGTAAACCCAGGCTTTGTGTTTAAAGGCTGAATAACAAGGAAAAAAAAAGCAGAATGTACTGTCAGGAAGCACACATAATTAATGTAATTTTCTTAAATTAAAAAGCCAAGATAGATAAGGTTCATTTTGTTATAAGGCATTTTGGAAAGTCCCGGAACAAACAAATATTTTCTATCCAGCAGCTGAGCTGGTGTATCACAGGTAATTTTGATGAGTGAGCATCGTGACCTCTTTTCCTAGTCAGAATTAATTCTGAGTAATGAGTTTGCCAGATTAAGTGCTTACAGATGATGTGTCACAATGGCACTTACATGTTCCAAAAGGATCTGCAAAACTGATTCCAAGGAGTTAACAAGATCTGGGATGCATCTCAACATCTATTGAGATATTAAGTATCTCAAAGGTAGATGGTCTAGCACATGAAACAAGATAGGAAATTTTTGTGACATTTCTAAATATGAACTAATATAATTTAGGCAGAAAAGCTTTTAAAATTTTATTTATTTTTTTTTATATTGACACTGAAATCACTTTCACAGAATGTAGTGAACAGGAAAGAAATGGTGTGCTATTCTAGTTGGGTTGGATTCTTTTTTAAAACCTTCTTGTGTTGGTATAGAATTTTAAAAACCTCCAGGATGTGCAATATGTCACTCATCCACTTTTGATTGAGTTTCTTAGTACTGTGCATAAAAAACTGCACTTTCTTTCACATGCTGTTTTGGTTTTTTCAGTGCTATGTCTTCTTTCATGCAATTGTTTTTATTACTTAAAAGAATGGTTTAAATGTATTTGCATGTCTTACTCTCCATTAATTGAATAAAGAATCATGCATTTGTCTTTAGGTATTACCTCATCTGTTACAAAACAAATGATGATCCTCCAGTCAGCCCAGAGACCTGTGCTGCCATCTTGGAAAAAGCCCACCTTGACAACTGGGTTCTTGGAAAAACTAAAGTAATTTTTTAGTATACTGTATCTTCTTCATTCCAGTGTGCCATTGTTAACATATTGAACAATTTGTTAATTGTTGGAGTAGCTCTTGATCGCTACTCTTTTTAAAAAGTGAAGTCCTTAATATACACCAGGAATGTGCTGGCGACCCTTGTGCTGGACTCATTTTTCAGGACTTAAGTGAGTTTCATGCTTGGTAAAAGCAATTTAGTAAATAAACAATGCTTTAGGTTTAAAACTGGGAAACGGCGAAATTGAAGGTTCCAAATTTGGATCACGTTTATGTAACATTCTTTAGATTTGTGAGGTTAACAAAACTGTCAGCCTTGTAGTTTTGAAAACAGATTTATAGTTACAGACTGAAGGTTTGCACTGGAACTTTAAAAAATCTTGCCATAAAGAAATTAATAAGCAGGGACTGACTAAAGATGATGAAGAAAAGAGTAAGGTAAACTAATATCCCAAACAATGAAAATGCTATCATTAAGAATGATCCTTTAGGTACTACAACCAAAGAGTCTGTTCATCATTTGAAATCAACTTGTAACTCTTGCTGATGTTAAATGGATCAAGTGAATAAAGGGCTGGGAAGAAAAAGCTAAAACTTTTGTTTGTTTCTCTTTTTAAGGTATTCCTCAAATACTATCATGTGGAGCAGCTGAATTTAATGCGGAAGGAGACAGTTGACATGATTATTTTGATTCAAGCTTATGTCAGAGGGTGGCTGGGTTCGAGGAGATACAAAAAGATAAAGGAACAAAGGGAACAAAGTGCTATTAAAATACAGTCAGGTAATAGCTTTAAAACATTTAACATTTTTCTTAAAGCTACTGCATGTGTACAGTTGATAGATGAATGTGCATGCTGCATGTGGATTTTGTTCTTTTCCTGCTGTTACATTTGACAAAATATCTTATACTTGGTCATACCTGTTCTTATGAAGAAAAATTTCTTTTAACCAGGTTATGGCAATCGCTTTACTGAAATTACATTTATCAGTGATATATTTAAAAGGCAATTTTAAGAATGGAAGGATGTGATTGCACAGATGATACTCTTATTAATAATATTCTGGCATGCACTGACAAGGATGTATAATGTAATAATGAAAATAAAATATATTAACTGTCCTAGATAATAAGGCCAATTACCCTGTTGATGAAGGCATCAACTGATTTTTTTAATACTTTCAAGCATAATCTTATTTTACATTCTGATTATCTTGTGGTTTATATTCATTTATTTCATAATAACTTCATTCACCAGAAAATGTATTTTTATGTATGTTTACTATTTGTGCTTGTTTGCCATGTTTTTTGAAGCATAAAGAAAATATTTATGAACATTTTAATAGAGGTCTGTAATTCCAGAATATTTTTATTCTTTTCTGTACCTAGTGGATTACCTATTTTTTAACATCTCTTTTCAGCTTACAGGGGATTTGTTGCTCGTAAAGAATACAAAAATGCAAAGCATAATAAAAAAGTGGAAGAATACATTACCAAATTTCAAGCAAGTAAGAATTGTTTGCTTTCTTGGCTTTTAATGTGCTGTCCATACACAGTATGTTGACCCAGATTCTCACTACACTGATTGACTGTGCTCATTTGTATGTTCTGAGGTATAACTTATCTATTATATGTCTATATACAGTGGCTGAAATGGGTCCCTGTATTCTGTTACCTGTACCTCAGAGTGGTTTAGGCATTTTCCACTACTGTGAAGTAGGATGCTCAAATGCCTTAGCAAACCTTGTCACTCCTAGTCTGAGTACTACAGCTGCCCAGCTATGGGTGTTGTTGAATCCCACACAACACTGTCTACATATCATGTATGTATGGGTGCTGCTCAATTAGGAATAGGGTTTGTTATGTATCAGTAATGGTTATATTTGGGAAGACTTCAAGCTGTAAATTCACTTATGCCTCTTTTTCTTTTTTGCCATCACTTTGTTTCTCTTTTGCAGCATAATGACCCTGGGCCCAGGTGTTGCTATGGGACATCCCTTTTTCCTCCCTGTACTTCGGTGTCCCCTGTCCCTGCAGAGACATCCCCAAGCTAGACACAGTCTAGGCAGTTCTGAAATCAGGAGCAGTACAGCTGGAGACATACAGGACTGAAGGCCAGGTTGGATGGGGCTCTGATCAACCTTGTCTAGTGAAAAGTGTCCCTGCCCATGGCAGCGGGGTTGGAACTAGATGATCTTTAGGATCCCTTCCAACCCAAACCATTCTATGGTTTTATGATTCTATGAAAACAGCTGGCACAAATCTGCACAGCATTTTCAGTAATTACAAAGGTGGCAACCCAAATATAAGCTAGTGTTGCCAGTACCCACGCTATCTAGATTTGAACAACCTCAGATATACCTTCATGAGTGTATACCACCACCAGTGTTGCTTTTAATCATTGTCAGATGCGTCTGTTAATTGCACTGGACGAGTGTGTACTGAAGATCACTTCACTGCAGTTGGCAGAACTTCATCAGTGTGGAAAACAATCTAAAACCAGCATAAAATCCAGTAATGTGCCAAAAATTAAAACACATCTGAATGCAGCTAGTTATAGTATATTAGCAAATGCAAAAGTATAAACTTACCACTTCACTCTGTTAATGTCCCAAATGTTTCTTTTTGTCTGCCTTCTCTGTCATGTCTGCAGTTGTATTTCAACTTTTTCGGTGCACAAGAAGCCAAAATTCAAGTGAAGTCCATTTTTACTTATGTCTTTCCATTTTTTCCTCCATTTATTTCTAAAGCAATACAAAAATCCTCTTCCAGTTTGAAAACAAAGCTTAGACAGCAACTATATCATCACAAACTTCTCAGAAGACATCAAAAGTGAACCAGAATTGTCTGAAAAGACCAGATGCAGCTTACATTGGCATGCCCATTGATTACTTGATTTGTTTCAAAACTACTCTTGTTGAATTGCTTTTATATGAAAATGGAAAGGGAATTGTCTCAGAAGTCCAAGAAACTCAAGAAGTATTCCAAGTGCTTTAGAATTCCACTTTTCTAAGACTCTGTCAGACTGCAATATAAAATCCAATTGTGCTGCTTCCAATAAGTATTTGCCTATATCTAGTTATCAAGATGTGACTTATGCCCATTTTATATGGTGCTTCTTACATTGATTGACTGCATCTAGTGGAGCCCAAGCTGGCCTGAGTGGGGAACGCTAAAGCACATAAAACTTAGCACTAAGTTATATGAATGTGTTGGAACAGACTGCTAATGCTCCCTTCTTATTTTCAAGTGAGCTTGAACTTTTCACTGTGATGCAAAACACTCCCATCAGAGTTGAAGAAAGAGTCCATATAAACCATGTCCACAGGGTATTTCAGTCACCTGAATCCACTGTCCCCATACTCTTGGTTCTGTGTTTGGAGTTAGAATTCAACAGAAATATTTTGACAAAACACCGTGTTATTTTTATATTGCTGGGGATTAGCAAATTTGTGCTGAATCCCTGGAATTGCAGAGTTGTCCAAATCACAGCACTGTAGAGACTGTGCCAGTTCCCATTAGGAAATTATTTGCAAGTTCAGAAGTTTTTGAAGCAATATTCTGAATGCAATTCAGTTTCTCATTAGGACACTTCAGTGTAGATGTCTAAATGTGATCTACGTGTCTAAACTGCTATTATAGTCAGTAGAGCCTAAGGTTTGAATAATTTTATTCAAAATCAGCAAATGCTCAGCTCATTTGCCCTCATACTGGTATCTGGTGTCATTCAAGGTGCCTGGTTATCTGCTCTGGCCTCCAGCTTTCTTTTGCCTGGTATACCCAACTTTTCCTATCCAGAAAGTCCCATCTGTCCTGTTCTTTCCTCCAGCTCCATGTGGATGCCTTGCTATCCTGGAGCACTTCAGATGGCACCAGATACCAACATGCTGGCAACTGCATCAAGGCCCCAGTGACCCGTCAGCACCTATGTGGCTCAGGGAAGGCTCATTTTTGAGTCCTTATTTCTGGTTCAGACCAGAAAATTAACCTTGTGCCTCCCACAGAGCACAGGTAGGGAGTTTCTCTGCCACAGTGCACCTGGTTACTGTGGAGCTTAGCACATCATTCATGTTGAGCCTTTTCATTTTGAATAATCAGTCTTTGCGGAAGGAGGATGAGCTAAGTCTTCTGTAACTGTTGAGCTGTAAAATTCTGTTTCTCTCTGATCTACTGAGTGTTCAGCTAATTCCAAGCCTGTGCCAGTTGACAGCCTGGTAATCTCTATAGGCTGATAATCAGGCATTTCCCATGGAAATGAAGGACAGAGCCAAATCAATTGCCTGAATCAGGCAAAGCAGGTACATTAAGCTCAGAGTACTGTGTTCTACAGGCACTTATATAGCTCTGTGCTTCTGTTTTATTCTGCATCTTCCTATATTTTCTTTAATCCAACAAAATATGAAGAAAGAACTTGTTTGTATCCTCATGTAGAATGGGTACAGCTTTCTGAAATCTCAAAAAGGTTTTACAGGAATAATTTTAGATGAAACATAATCAGAATAGTCACCCTGGTCTGTATTTCCTTATTAGCTTTTGTTTAATTCTGTTAATATTTGACTCTCTGAAATGTGTGTGGCACCCATTGCTTGTTGCCTAAGGTTGTTTTGCATTACAATTTGTATCAGTTGCCAGAGGATACTTACTCAGGAAGAAGAGAAAAGAACTAACTGAAACAAGAAACAAAGCAGCAGTAACAATTCAGTCTCACTACAGGGGATATAAGGAGAGGAAGGTCTTCAAAAGCAGGAGGTAGTGTTATTTTCTCTTGTCATTCAAACATGTCCTTTTCCAGTAATGACAGCACTGAATAACAGCATTATAAGATAAGAGTGAAGCAAATTAGGATTATTCTAGATATGTATGCAGAAGTAATGTATATTTATGTGAAGGTTTTTAATGACAGTAGCAAATTTTCTTATCTTTTCAAGCCCAAGGAATAAAGGCACATTTAGGAGAAATATCAACAATACTGTACCTACCTGTAATGTTAATGTAATCTATAGATGAGTCTCTTTTTGGAATTAGCTCATAATAAAAAATGTTCAGATAGGAGTGAGATAGATATCTGTAAGGAACTGTTCTCATTTTAAGTCACTGTTTGAGATAAGCAAAGGTGATGACAGGAGAAACACAGAATACCTTTAAGACTGTGTGTATTTATACATTCTTGAAATGCTAAAATATTTATGCCTTATGTTTTTGTTTACATTTAAATTAATTCTTTGCTGTTTTATCAGCTCTCACACAACCTAGATTGTCTTCCTGGCAATTTTCTGTGAAGTTTAACAGGGCTGTCCCTTTTAATTTAAGAGATGATGATGTTGATGATAATAATATCATCCCTTTTCACTTTAAGAGATAATAATAATAATAATAATAATAATTGCTATCTTTAATTCCAGTTATATACACTAAATCTTTCCCATGTTGAAATGTATCAAATTGCCAGTTAGTACACAAAGACCACCAAAGGTAGTTGTAAAGCTGCCTCTATTCTTCCTCTCCTTCAGCTGTAATTTTTGCCCAAAACTCTGTTCTGTTCAGGGAATCACTTAGAAAGCAAGAAACTGAAAATTCAGCAACCATTAGCAAGAAGGAAAATGATGAAGAACTTCAAGATCCTGAGGAAAGTCCAACTGAAGTGGAGAGTGCCCTCCTTAGAACAGAAGAAGAAGCAGCTGCCATAGCAGAGGATGAATTATCTGCTGTAGAATTCCTTGAAGCACAACTGCAGCCAGCTCAAAATGATACACTGGAAGAAGTAGCAAGAGAGGAGACTCAAGATGAACCTGATGCTGTCACTGACAGCAAGTGCTCTGGGTACAGTGACACAGGGAATGTAGAGGAGCAACAGCAAACATCTACTGAAGGAGAGGCAGGTTCTGTGAAGCAGAACCTGGCAGTAGAAGAGGTTAGTGAAGGTGAAGAACAGGACTCTTTGGAAGAGTTACCCAGCAAATCTTCTGTCAAAACCTCAGCTGAACCTAGACCCCAGCAAGAGCAAGATAATCAAGACACACTCAGTGCAGACTGGCAAGATCAAGAATCTGCTGCGGTCCAGACCAGGACTGACAAGGATGTGGAAATAAACTACTTAAAGCGTGAAGCAGCAATGCCTACAGGAGGTAAAGGAATCTCAAGAAAAGAGTCACTAAGAAGAGGCTCATGGAAGCAAGCTGAGGCAGAAAAACAAGGTTCAGAAGACAAAGAGAAGGCAGCAGTGGTAATTCAGAGCAACTACCGGGGTTACAGAAGGAGAGGACAACTCAGGAAAGAAGGGAAACTACCTTCCAAAAGTCAAGAGAAAACAATAAAGGACCCAACAGAAGCAATATATGTTCAAAATAGCAATCCTCAAACAACAAAAGGTAGGGAAAGCACCAGTACAGAGGCTGAAGACTCTAAGACACTGAAGGGAGACTCAGAGAAAGAGGCTTGTGATTTGGCAGCCTTTTCACGACAGGTAAGAAGCTTGTAAACCATGCAGGTGGACCTTAATACTCTGAGCAGTGACGGAATGGCAAAGTTATTTTACAGACTTCCATGGCACCAGGGTTTTGCTCCCTAATCTAAGACAGATTTTGTAATGTGTGTTCTATGAAAATGTGTATTTTGGTTTGCAAGAGAAAACAGCCTTTTCAGGAAGGAGGAAAAGTCAAAGAGTACTGGCAAAAATAATGTTAATCTGATTTAAGTTAAATGAAGAAGCTTTGCCTTTCAAATGTGTGTTTATCCATCAAGGTCCCTAATTCAGTACATTGTTAAATGTCCCTGTAAATGAAACTAAAGTTGCTGTGCCAATGTCAGAGACTTGCACATGTGCAGAGAAGTATGCCTACAGCTGTAGAAGTAATCTTGCATCAGCAAGGCACCATCTGCCCATGTGTGTGAACCAATGAGAAGTAGCTGTAGGACTGGACTGCAGTGTTGGATTTCCTCTGTGTCTTTTTTTTCCCATCTTCATTTTTTTCAAGAGATGAGGAGGTAAATGTGGTAGGGGTGTATACTGCAGTTGGTGGATACTGCAGTCGGTGGAGCAATACCTTTAAATTAATTCTCTAGTCCACTATTTTACCTTTGATTACCTTGGAACATGTATACTTATTTCTATAATAATGTAAAAATATATTTTTCAGATATCAAAGTTATCTGAAGATTACTTAGCATTGCAGCAAAAACTGAATGAAATGATATTGTCCCATCAGCTGAGACCTGTGATGATGCCCAAAGATAAGCAAGCTAATGGCCGGCTTTCTCCTCATGTTTGTCAGTCAGGTAATGTTTAACCTTACTGTTGGCAGAATTTTCATTGGTAAACAGGACTGACAAGAAGCTACTCGTGGTCATGTCAGGGAACGAGTAGATGAGTTAATTGCAGCTTCTCATATTACTCTGGCTGTATATTTTTGCCCTAAGCCCCATATCAGTACAAGTCTGGAACACAGTTTCCAGAGAAATACCCAAACCTGGCTGGGATTTATGTATTTACCTTTTTTTTTTTTGATCTTTTGTTTCAGTGCTGCTTAGGATTGCTGAATGAATCTTTGTGAGACCTAGACACACAATCTCTAGGAATACTTTTATTTGGTAAAATTCCATATTGGCTCTTGTTAACTCAGTTGTCTCTCAACTATCTGTGCTATTGGTATGATATAGGACTATGCTTTCAAAACACAACAGTTTTTTAGCTAATATGTCGAACAATTTACTAAAGTTTATGACATATATGCTGAGTGAATTTTTAGCTATCCACTGATACAACTGAGGTTATGCAAAACCTGTAACTCCTACCTATGTTGGTGAGTATATTGCATGTATTGCATGTATTGTAATTGCGTGTCAAGTTTTATTAATATTCAGCATCTGTTTAGCTCACACATTTAAGAGGGTGTGATCTCTAGAAATATACTCCAGAGTTATTTATATTCTGGTTAACATGGGCAGTGAAGGTTCCCAAAATGCAAACATGCTTGGAGCAGCTTGGGTGGCAATGGGGAAGAGTACTGGGAGAATAAAGAGGACATGGAATTCTGAGCATACAGATCATTAAGACCTGAACTCCACCAAAAGGACCCCAAAGAACTGACTGAGCTGCTCAGGCCTCTTCTGTTGGAATAGATGTAACAGGGAATTTTCTCAGTTCATGTCCTGGGCTGCAGATGTGGAGGAAGATGAGGGCAAATGTGGCAGATAACTGGCTGTGTCTCCATTTGTGTGGCAGGGCTTGTGTGAGCTCACTGCGCTGCCTCTGGGGAAGAGCTGGGATTAGATCTAGGACTGTCTCTCACTGCCCAGAGCTAGTTGGGCTATTTTCATTATAACATTGTGATTCAGTTGTCATGTGTGATGAAACTTCTTTCTGTTCCCATGACTACATTGAAAAGATCTTAAAAGTACTTCAATCCCGCTTTGGAGTCCTCTCAAATGTGCAAGCTGCTAAAATGAGGGCTTGGTGTTTACACCTTTAAGTGCAAACCGGCTGCTGGTAGGTAATCAGTGTAGTTCAGCCTGTTTCCAAGACCAAAGTCTGCAAGAGAAAAGAAATGGGAAATGGAAAACTAAGTGCCATGACCTTTCATTAAAGACAGAGCAAGGTTTGTGATTGTCATTAATGGTCTTATATTGAGTTCTCTACTAAATACTGATGATTTTTTGACAAGATAAACCTGAGAAGTTACAAATTTATGCTTTGGAAAACACCTCTTGGTTCTAAAGCATTTTCCAACAGAAGCTAGAGAAAAGAGGTAGATAGAGGGAAAGGGAATATACAAATCCTGTACAAAACTGTTTTATCAGTTAAAGATCTCATCACTTGCACGAGTGAACCAGGTGAAAATGTGCCAGTATGTTCTTGCCATGTACAAAATGCAGTGAAGTCTACCCTTCACAATGCTATTTGTTTAAGTAGGAGACAAAAGCTTGCCAGGGTTTGTCACCTGTGCATCCAACCCTGCCTAATGGGGTGACCAGTCAGCCACTTCACTTCCCTTTATCTCTGAAAATGTTGCACTGCTGTAAAACCCTGCGGTGTCAGAGTGCAGAAACTTTCCAGTGGTAAAGTGTGCTAACCTGTCCACTTTAACACCGTTCTTGGTATGGAATGTGAACTTTCTTTTTCTACACTTGAACGTAATTCACATGACAGGAAAACTGTTTCTTTTCCAGCTATGACAAATGCACAAGATAATGAAGACAATATACTGCAGTAAATGCCACAGTTTGCCTCTAAGCCAGTTGGAAACTGGCTTTATCACAAAACTGCTTTGTCTTAGATAGATGTTTATTACAGCAAACATGATCTAACTAGATGCAGAGAATATTTAAGTAACAATATGCCTGTGTTCAGTTCATTGAAGTTGTACTGTCTAAAACACAGAAGTTACCAACATTCTGGGTATCGTATTTTCTTCCTCTATGCAATATAGTAAAATATCTACAAAACCCCCAAAGATTTGAGGTAAGGTCCTGCACATGGTCATGCTAAAGTGAAGCAGGTAGACGAGGTGATCCACTGCCTTATTAACAGGGAGGAACCTTCCTGTCTACCTACCTACTTTAAGTGTTACAGTAGGATTTATATACACTCATTTACAGAAGGATATGCTTTTACTGCAGCTTTTCCTCTATGGAAAAGTTTTTCCTGTCCTACTCTTATGAAGGCAGGGATTGTTGAGCTTCAGGTGTCCTTTAAATCATGTGGTATTTACCTATTTGTAATTATGTTGATCATTTACATTTATTTACACTTTTTCATCAGCTTCACTAGTTATATATGTTGTTTTAGAGAATGAATTGCACATGAATTGTATTTTATAGCTAGATAGGAGAGCTTGGCTGCCTTTGTCTGTGGGTAGGTGGCTAGTGTGCAATATCACAATTTACCACTTCCTCTGATAAAGTATTTTATTACATCTGTTACCCAAAGAAGGGGAGGAACTGAGGGGCAGCTGATGGCATGCTGTGACAAATGTTCACATTTTTTAAGTGGTTTATTTGTTTGTTTTTAATAAAAATGCAAAGCTTGCAGTTCAAAGAACATCGGAGCAAAAGGTTAATTTAATCTTAAATCCACAAGGTTAAGTTGTTCTTAAATGAGTTTCTTCGTTTTTATAAAATGCAGAAAGCAAGCTGCACAAGGTTCCTGGAAAAAAACAAATTCCCTATGGCTAGAATCTCTGAGTAGTTTATATTTTTTTTCATACATGCTTTCAGCCAAATGTAATGGCTGCACCCCAGAACTGCACCCTTGGACTCCTAGTGAGCCTTGGGTTGCTGTGGTGGCACAAGAGATGCACAAATGGCTGCTGTCAAGTTTTTGAGATCAAAGCCTGAAGTGAGGGGAATTTGATCATTATGGGAGGAAATTTTTTTCTTTTTTTTTTTCAGATGAATCATAGTGCTCATCCCTCTACTTATTAAATGACAGTTCAAGTACAAAATCTCAGGAACAGAATTTTCTATATTTAGAATGAAATTTACATGGTATGAGGAACCCAATGCAGCTGAGGACATTTTCAACTAAATGAGGCAATGAGACAAGCAGGATTTTCATCCAGGATTCCTCCTGCTGTAGGCTGTCAAAGCACTATTTAGAGGAATTTAATGGGCAGGTTTTGCAAGGAAAAGGGAGCCTCTGTAGCACTGGGTGAGTAGAGCAGTATTCACCAGCCAGACTTCCTTCCTTGCAAGTGAGTAGTCAGCCAGGGAGCACTGAGGCATGGGACTGGAGAAAAACAGTAGGCAAGCACTGCTGGCTGGTGGTTCTCAGCCCCAGGAGTGGTCCTTTGGGCACCACACAGCCAGGAGGTAGAAGATCTGTGTTGGGAGTTGCTCAGATCCATGGCAGAAGATCTAGAAGGTTTTGGAAGTGGAACATGGCCATTTCCATTAAATATCCTCTCTTAAAAAGCAGTAATCGCAGGTCACCAGACTCAGAGAAATTAGAGGTGCCGGAGCAAGTCCAGAGAAGGGAAATGGAGCTGGGGAAGGGTCTGGAGCACAGATCTGATGAGGAGCAGCTGAGGGAACTGGAGTTGTTGAGCCTGGAGAAGAGGAGGCTCAGGGGTGACCTTATCACTCTCTATAACTGTCTGAAAGGAGGGTGCAGCCTCTTCTCCCAGGCAGCTGGAGACAGGATGAGAGGACATGGCCTCAGGCTGTACCAGGGGAAGGGCAGGCTGGACGTTAGGAGGAATTTCTTCACCAAAAGGGTTGTTAAGCATTTAATTTAATCCATGAATGGATTTTCCCAGGGAAGTGGTAGAGTCACCATCCTTGGAGGTGCTTAAGAAACAGCTGGACATGGTACTTCATGCCATGGTCTACCTGGCAAGGTGGTCAAGGCTGGACTTGATGATCTTAGAGGTTTTTTCCAATGTTTATTATTCTGTCATTGTGTATTAGTGTCAGCCAGAGACTGAAACTGTTTCCCTCAGCGGGGTTGTGGGACTTAGGTGTGAGAGATCAAACACTATCAACCTTTGCTGTACACAATCTGAAAGTTCTCAGTCTCTTGCAGTTTCTACTTCTAGGTCTGTATCAGAGTAACAGAGTAATCCCTCTGGTTTTTTTCCAGATTGCTAAGAATTTGCAGTCATCAGCTGTAATTTCCAAATCTGTCTGTGTTAAACATCCCATATGAATTAAAAATATCTAAATGTTACTAACTAAAATGTTGAGGAGCAGTGCTTTTCTCAGTGCAAATTCCAAACTTTAGTAGTTGCATCCTCATGCTGTGTACAATTAGAACAGTAAAAAGGTATGCACATAAATGCTGTAAGCAGTAATAACTATTAGCTTATCATTATCAAGTCCTGGAATTCTAGTTGCTGTATTTGTTTTTTACTGATTAGTTTCAACTCCCTCTACAAAACCTATGCAATTACTGCTTTTCCTTCTGTTTTCCTTCCTGCTGAATTCTGAGCCTGGCTTTATATTTGTGTCTCCATAAGATGTGGAACAGCTCTAAATCAAGCATGTAACATTTCACTTAAATGATGTGAAGATGGTTTTGTCTGTTTCTCCAGGTGGCTTAATAAATAGAGACCTTTGGTCCCTTAGATATTTATCACAGCTGTAACCACTATTTCTCCAGTCTTCAGTATGAAATCTGTTGTAAGTCATAGTTAATTTGCATTAGCCTCCACAGATGCTGATTCCTCGAGATTGCTGTCTTCCAAGCTTATCATTGTGTGTCAGAATGTACAGACAATCCAACCTAAAGGGCTGTTGATACTGACTCATCTTTATTCAAACATTTTTTGCTCATCCTTGAACTTTTCGAGCACATGCAGCTCTCCTCAGTTCATGTAGTTTGTAGTGGTGTTCAGGATACACATACATATTGTATACACATTTCAATGTATTTGGAGCTTTCAGTGAGGGCTGAGTATAAAAGTATCAATTTGTTATAGAATTGAGTGTGTGTGCAACTTAGCTAGGAACCTCTGTGGTAGTGCTAAATGATCTAGCTGAGATACTGATATGAATAAAGAATTTTTCATAGATTTACTAAACCTTCTTGAATGTTATCTGGCAGCCACACTGTTCACATGCCTTTCCTGACCCTTAACTCTGTATTTCACTTATTCTCATGGAGAAGAACTTCAACTTTAATTATGATCACTGGTTTAACCTCTTTTTTTTTTTTTTTTTCTTTTTTTTTCTTTTGACTAACCAAGTACTGACTCGCTGCACTTGGGAAGTCTGAGGAGGAAAATCCCCCCCTTTCAACCTGTTATTCAATCTGTATTCCTCCTGATAAACCCTTTAGGGAATGTCTGTGTCACATCAGTTTCCAGTGTCTCCTACACATTTCTCCTAAGGCATGTGTCCCAGCACTGACAGCACCTCTTCAGGTAGATACAATAGCAAGGTGTGGGCTGGCAGCAGAGATGGGAGTTTCAGCACAGCCCTCCAGTCCTTAGCTCTGCTAATGACTAACGAGGATGTAGCCTTAAGCAAGTCTCCTCGTGTCTTTGTGCACCTTATTTACCCTTCTAGTATGATAGGGATGGTAGTGCCAACCTGGCACTTCCAAAGTGCTTCAACAGCTGCTGTGGGAATGGTTTTTGTACCAGTGTTGTAAAATATCAATTTATATGACTGTTAGAGGGAGAACATTAGTTTTCCTTTTGTATAGAAAGCACATGGCCAGATCTTGCTGGAGATACTTGAACTCTTACGGAAAAATAAGCTACAAAAGACTTTACTATGGAGAGACTGGACTTCAATAAAAACCTTTTCTTTGTAATGGAATACAGAAGCAACATAATTGCCCTGTAAATAAGGGAATTATTTCACTTCTCCTTTCTGCTTCATTGCCTGCTGCAGAAAGGTACAGGCCATCTGGAAAGCAAGTCCATCAAACTCACCATTTATCAGACTTGTGTATTTAATTTGCACCCCAACCTTTAATTTTACTAAGTAAATTATTTCTGTATTTATCATAAATTAATAAAAAAGCAAATTTTACTTTGTATTGTCCAGTACAAGTAACTACCACATCTGCTGAATTTCAGTAGCAGTGAACATGCAAATTTAAGTGCAAAAGGAAATCACGGCTTCATTTTCTGGTGAAACAAAGAAAACAAAACTTTAGGGTGTCATTTGGAGGCAAAACTCAGAAATGCCCTATATTCAATGCCCTATATTTTCAGCCCTATATTCAGTTTTTAAAAGGAATGATGGAGGTCCAAGCTTAGAAGGCTGCCTGCCTCAACATGGTATTTCTTTCTCCTCAATTCTTTTGCACAGCTTACACATATGTACAACACAAGAGCTGAGATGAAAACCTTTTTTTTTTTTACTGAAACCTTTATCATTGTCAAAATGGTATTTTTTGAATGTATAAAGCAATCTTCTTTGCAGAGCACACACGCAAGAAGTATACAAGTAATTTCAGTTGGAATAATTGTAATCTAGAATACAATAATGCTTTATCTGTTTGACATTGATGAATTAAATAATGTAACAGCATACACAGTGATGAATTCTTAGGGGACAGTAAAAAATCTTTAGGCATAATAAGAGCCTTTTCACTGGGATTTTCCTAGAGCCCCAAATTGGCTTCATTTCTTTTTTCAGATTTTCATGCAGTCATGATCTCTGACAACATTTTTGAATGTCCTACAGACAGGGCATTAGGTGTTTCTATTCAACAGCACTGAATTTTAAGGGATTTTTTTAAGGTAGTGTTTCCACTTTGGATTCCTGATGTGTTTAAAAATAAATTACGGAAGATATGCCTCTTCTCTCAAACAAATGGAAAGTCAGATAACTCCAGGTGGCCCATTTGAAATGCAGCAAGGTAGCAACAGCCCACATTAAGAGCTCAGTCAAGCCTGCAGTACCTATTGAAATCAAGAAATCTCACTTATATTTAATACAGGTTACTGAAATGAATTTATTGCATCTAAAATTCATTGTTTAACATGGATTATCTGTAACCTGGTTTAGAAAAACACCATTGTTCTTTTAGGTGCAAAATGTTAAAAAGATACTAGTTCATTCATTACAGAAGAAGCAGTCTGCATTTCAGATAAGAAACTAAAACAGTAAATATAATCATTATCCAACTACAATTCAAATTAACATTATTCATTCTGGCTCCTCTGTATACCAATGACCTTTACAAGCCTTTATTTATCACACATAACAAAAAACTTAAACAGCTAATTTTGCAGGAGTCAACACTGATGTATTACTGATCATTTCTCATTTTAAATTATTGTGCTACCTTACCCTTAATTAAAAAGATGTCTGCTGTACATGAGAGTTTTTATTTCTATCGTGTAAAGGGGTTTCTGATGGTCATAGGGGAACAAAATGGTGTTAGTCACTTCATGTGGAAGTTGATTACATCAGCAAAACACACTTTAGTAATTCACTAGGATCTAGATCCCCATTCCAACCTCACATTATATTCATTTATGAATGAGATGTTTTTTCTCATGGACTGTCCTTAGTATATCTGTGATGGGACAAGGGCAAGATCAAACCTCACTGGATAATGCAAGATACTTTAGAAACTTGGTTCCCTGTGCTGTGACTTCATTCACCACCGTGTGTGTGTCCCCATGACCCATCTCTGCCATTGGTGTTCTGCTGCTGTGCAACCCCCTTCTCCTTCATCATGAAGGAACTGCTGTCACCGTTCACTTTTCCTACAGCTGAAGGGAAGGAGATCAGGCTCACCAGGCTGTACATTTGTGGTCTCTTGTCCCTCCAGGGCCAGTTCTGTGGTCTTCCTAGGCATTAGGAACCCTGCACTCAGTGTTGTCTCTGACAAACGACCTATGAACCCAAGCAGCCCTGAATCTTAGCATTGTCAGAATTGCATATAGATTTTCAACAAGCAAATACCCAAGATATTCTTCTAGTTCTCTATGTGCTAGCCAATGTAATCTGCAAGTCAGTGTCTAACTCTGAATTGGGAGACTGCCGGGGGACAGTAGTTCCATTTTGTGTTGAAATCTTGATTTCATTTCTATTAGAGCAAAGGCATTTTTCACATGTTTGTAGAAAGTTTTTTTTTTTGTAGAAATAGAGACCAGAATTTGAGTACACTAACATAAACTACATAGGATGTGATGGTCGTGGTCATGCTGTGTTGCCCAGTGGCACATGATTTGGCTTGAAATGAAAAGCCACAGCAGGACACCTGGAGGAAAATCTTCACTGTGATAATGTAGAGCACAACCTCTGAAACAGAGGCCTAATGCTAGTTCCCTCATTCAGCACCTTAAAGATTGACTTGAGTCTGAAAAATACATCACCCCTGCCACACAGGTCCCCATTACAAGGCAGTGGCCTCACACTAGCCATTACCCTTCAGAGCCCTTTTCTGAATGTGGAGCATCAGCCCTTTTCAGAATGAGAGGCCTGTTCCAGGCAGACCTCTGGGCTGTTCCAGCCTGGCATTCATTTTGTGGCATTTGTCCCTGCGGGCAGTCAGGACTCAAATGGATAAACCCATTCTCTGCTGATGAAAGCATCCAAAACAGTTGCTTACTTGAATTACTGCAAGCAGTAAAAGTGGCTATGTGGATTTTTTTCTCCCTTTGTTGAAATTCTCTCCTGTTTTTTCCAAAGGCCTCCAGTTCTTTGAAGAAATAAGCATTGCTGTCTTCTGCTTTTTTACAGTCATGGCCAAAGTAGAAGACTCTCGCCCAATGCAGAGACCCCCCAGGAGGCCACGGAAGCCCAAGACATTAAATAATCCAGAAGACTCCACCTACTACACGCTAATACATGTGAGTTTAAGAAGCTCTTCTGAGCTAAAACTGTCAGATAATTCCCACCTGAACTATCTTTCTAATTGCCCAATTCCCATTATTCTTTTCTAATGCAGCATAAAACCTGTGTCCTGATGAAAGGAGGCAGGTCACAAACTTCAAATTTCAAACAAGACTTGAAATGGAAGTACAGAGTTACCCAGACTGGGGAGCTATGTCAGACCAGTATTTACTTTTGTACCTAAAAATACTTTCATTATGGGCATAAGTAGCATTTGCATTTTCAATATCCAAATCAAGTGCCCTGTCTCCATAGTTTCTTTGTAAGTCACAGGAGAGAACCAGGTGAGGCACAGGTTTGTTTGGAGCTATTTTCAGCATCTAAATTAGTACTTGATCTTGCAGAGAGAGCAAATACTAAAATAAGTTGTATTAGTATGCACACTGTAACTTCCTTTACAAATGTGTCAGATTGTGATTATGAAGGCATTGGCAAATACCAACAGCTCAGGAGACTAATGGATTTGAGTGTTGCTATATATAGCCTTTGGTCCAAGTTCAGATACCGAGTGCTGCTTTCCCCTCTTGACTTCAGCGCCCTTAAATATAAGAAAAAAGGCAAGAAAATAAGCAGAAAGAGTGAAAATGTAAAAGCAGCTCAGAAAGCACTTGCAACAAAAAAAGCAATTAAACTGATTTGCTCGAGGTGCCTGTATCTTAGTGACCTATTTTAACAGCCGGTGAGAACCCAGCTAATAAACTAACCGTAGCAATTGCTTCTCCTTTCAACAGAAGGTGTCACCAGGGCCTGTAGGGATGGTTGTGTCTGGCATACCAAAAAAAGACAAATACAGCTATGTTTTATTCTGGGACTTTGAAATAACACAGCTTTGGAACACCGATATTCTGAAAAGAAATTTTATTCTTAAAAATAAATTTGCACGTAAGAATAAAATTTGTTTTGTGAAAGCAAGACTGGTGAGATAAAGAACTGAAATGAAAGGCATGACACAGAATCTGTATTTGGAAATTTCTGAGAAGCACAATTCTGAAGTAAATGCCTATTTAAGAAACAAAGACAATAAGGTCAGGAATAAAGTATTTCCTGAGAGCTAATTTGTTACATGGCCAGCTCCGTACCAGAAAACAGCCATGGCATCAGTGCAAACAAAAACCGCAGTAATGCCAGGAGATTTTTTAATCAATTTTTTAGCAGCAGCTTTTCAAGGTATTAATCGATATTATCTTCAATGAGTTATATTTTCAAGAAGGTGTGAAAAAGAGAAACCTGTCTTCCTGACATGAAGTTCACTGGTCAGGGAAAGGTTCAAATAAATATCTATACACTGAAGCTTAGACAGGAGACCTACTAGTTGTTAAATTCTTAGACATGGGGTAAGTCATTAAGCTCTAACTTTAGATGGTAGTCAGCTTTAGAGGGCAGTCAGCTTTCCCAGCTATTACAGATTTTCTACCTTATTAAAAATCTCTGTGACCTTCAGGCATTCAAAGATTATTATCAAGCCCAGATCATATGAAAGTGAAGAAACACAATGGGAGTGCATTTTTTTTTAAAAAACTCTCAATCCTTTGCAAAAACAGATATTTCTCTTACATCATACTACAGACATTAATTATACACCTTACATTTTCACACATCTCCTTGCATATCAGGTGATCTGCAGGGCTATACAGGTATAAATGAAACCTGACAATAGCCCATTATTTATATAAGGCATGAGAATTTTATTTTAGGGTGTATTTCTTTAAATCAGCCTATCATTTTGGAATTATATGTCATGTTCATTTGCCTGCATACTGAAGTCCATCAGGATTTCTGATTCTTAGTGACTTTACAGTCCCTAGTTCTAATATGTTTTCACTTATTTGCAAGAAACACAATTAAGACCACAATCTGCACTGAAAAATACTGCCTTTGAAGTATGATGTGTTAGGTGCTACAACATAGCATTGTTTTGGCTGTAGGGATAGAACTCTATTAGAGATAAGAAATTATTCACATTCCCTATAAATCTTCTCTCCTCTGCATTTTTAGAAATCTTGTATCCTAAAGGTTCTTTTGTCACCTATTATATTTTTTTAAATGGGGTCTTTGTCCATTTTATTCTACTAAACTTGTGTGAAGACTACAAATCTGCATTGGCAGACTGTTGGCTTTAATGAGAATAGGATTATGCCTCTTCCCACTGCATTGCTTCTATTCATGGAAATTCTCATGGCATCACAGTAAATTTGCCTCAGTGAGATAGTGTTGTCAATTTCATTAAAACAGCTATAGCTATTTGAAAGTTTTAGATCTCCATTTTCTGTTCTGATCATCATTACTTTGGCATTTTTTTCACAGTACAGCAACAAATTTGGGAGCAACAATGGTATTCTCATTTGAAGTCTTAAAGGTTCTTAAAAGAGGGTTTTCTGGGACATTTGCTCATTTTCTATAATTTCTTTCACAGAAAAATATACAACGCTCTCCTGACTAACACTGATGAATTGTATGTTTGCATAAGCATTCCTTTTAGTATTTTTAATTACTTTTTATTTTCTTAGAAATCAATACAAGATGAAAAACGGAAACCAAGAAAAGAAAGGTAATTTTTTTCATTATCTCACTATTGTCACTCCAGTTCTCTAGAACAGTTTTTAGCTGTTCAACCAGGAGAATAAAGCATTGAAAAAAGAATGGTAATTTGGTGATTCACAGGGGGACATGTATACAAAGTTAAAATGTAATTTTCATTGACTAAAATCCATTATAGAATTCAGCCATTCAGTTTTCCTAAAACATGGTCCTTTACCATGGTAACACAGGCATTATAATAAGATAAGGTCCACATCAAAGATAGTTCTGACACAGAAAATAATTGAAGGTGCTTAAAATTCTAGTCAAAGCAAATGGGCAACCAGTTCTTTTTTGTCAGCAAAAATACAAAGACTGTAAAAATTTTCTCCTAAAAATACATGAGTGTCTGGAAATAGATAATAAAAAATTAAAACAATAACTATGAATAACAGCTAAAGAAGAGTAGCCCTTGAAATTTGAACCAGAAGTGTTTTCTTCCCTGTGTAACTAACCTATTTTGATGGATCTCTGCAGAAAAGAAGGAAGCAATAGGTATATTCTGTCCTTCCATATCTTAGATCCTTACATGTGCTGCAGACCTGGTTGGCAGCTCCTGACATACATCATAGCTTTATTTCATTTGTGTTTCTATACTGAGGCTTTTCTGCTGCTCCCTCAGTGGCACTGCTGTGGCACCATGTGTGTGATGGCAGCCTGCTCATAGCAGCAGATGAATGGGCTCTCTGCACTGTCCTCAGCTCAATGCAAACTGTTGCAGAATACAAATTCTGTGACTCAAATATGTATCTTATAGGATGTTGCATGACATTACATTTATATAAAATATGCTCACAGCATTGAGCTTCATTCAACCAGTTTAAATTGCACTTGATTATGCCGCAACTTAAAGGATTAACCTTATGTCCATGTCTCCTATGTTTGGTCTCTTTCAGTTTTTTTTCTCATGTCATTTGGATCCTAAAAAAATTTCACACCTATTGACTCCAGTCTAGGGGGGAAAAAAAACCTAACACACCAAAATCTAATGTTTTCTCTCAGTGACCTCAGTTAGGTTTCACTCATCTTAAATCTAGTTAACCAGTCCCCTGACTGCATCTTCTCTCATGTGCTGACTCTGTATTAGTGGAACATAGCAAGTGAAATCAATTAATTACTTCTGGTTTCTAACAGTGTGAGGATTGAATTCTGAACTTCTCTATTCAGTTTCTTTTTAGGATATTTCTTTCCTTGGCCATTCTAAAATGGATGTTGGGATTGATTTTTTTCTGTATGTATAATACCTAGGATAGCATTCACCTAACAAAATAAGAGGTATCTGCATTATTGACAGCAATACCTGAACTAGCTGCTTTAGACTCTCTTCTTGTACTCAGAGAAAAAAAAATAGTAATATTTAGGAAAATTAGTCATCTCTTGCTCAAAGAGATATCTAAAATAGACCAGATTAATTATACCATAAAAATGCCTCTCCACTGAGTCTAATGGCAAACCGCAAAAAAATTCAGTTGTGTCTCTTTTATGAATATATAAAAGTATTTAGCATTTCAAAATATCTATGTTGTACAGCAGTCACACTTCAGACTGATTTTGTGTGCCTATATATATTTTTCCTTAGATCCTCAACACATAAACAGAATAATGATATTTAGCTGCCTTGGGTTTGTATGCTGAAAATAATATTGAAAAGTGAAACCATTAACTTAGTGTTCTTATTTATTGACAGTCTGAGCAAAGTGCTAGATTTAGACATCTACTACCAAGAAATTTCATCTACTGACTCCAGCTCCAAGGACAGCAGTACTACCACAAGAAGGAAGAGATACCCAATTGAGCGCAGGACTTCCATTTTACGAGCTACTGAGCGGTAATTCATACAAAATAGTGATAGGAAAAAATAAATATTATCCTTGTTAACATATTCAAAATATTAATAAAAAGAAATGCCCTTTCAAATTACACATAAATCTATTATTTTAGACATGAAATTTTAGCAATTATCTTGCAAAACATATAGCTAAAATTTCCCTATCTCAAAATGGGAATGTCTGACATACTCCCCATGAAAGGGGGATGAATTCCAGTGTGATTGGTATTCAGCCTACCTGCCAGTTTCTGGTTTCCCAAGAGCCAAATGGACAGACATTCAGCATCTCTGATCTAAAATAAAATTAGACTGAACCAGAACCTAAAAACTATTTCCGATTAGTAAGGTTTTAAACAGGGTGGACATGCACCAGACTTTCTGCATGTTTTCTGCAGGTAGGACTCCAGCTTGACTGTCTCGTTCTCCTGCTGTCCAGTAGCAGCACAGATGTCTGTAGCCTGCATGCACCTCGCCAAGGTGGACAGCCAGGAGAAAAACCCCAAAGGAAGGGTTTGCTCAACCTCCTCTCTTCCCACATAGACTTCATAGAGGGTGACCACTGCCAGGCTAAGGAAATTCATATTCTCTTATCAATGCACTCACACACACTGCACATGCAAACACACATCTATGTATCTTAATATAATTGTATCTTTTTGCATGTTCCTAAATATAAGAAAAGCTTGGAAAACTATCTAGGTCAAAGTCTTAAGGGAAATGCTAAGCCTGAGGTGAGCGCTGAATTTGAAAACGTATCTGTAACAACAGAGGAAATGTTTGTAGAACATTTAGACTGTAAAATGTTTCGTGCGCCTTACGTATTTCATTTCTGGTCTTTTTTTCACGTAGGATCTAAATTAGTTTCAGGAAAGTGAAGATGTGGAATTAAAAGTAATAGTATCAGGGAATTACCATATAGTTTCCAACCATTAGAAAATGTTGCATTTCTAAGGTGGTTAATTACACCAAATCTGTCACCCTGAGGTCTGGTTTAGGTGAGTGAAAGTTTTGCTACTGAATTTACTAAAAGGAATTTCTTACCCTTTACTGTTTGCTGCTCTAATTGCAGCCTGAGTAGCCATAGTGAAACAAAATATGTGTAACTTCTAAATTTACAGTTACCTCAGAGGGCAGGTTAATGCAATTAATAAACATTTCTGCACTTCAGTATCTCTTGAATAGGGTCACCAGGATATAAAGACTCAGCCATTTCAATCTACTTGAGGAAGTGAAGCACTGAGTACTTTTTATTTAGCAGTTTACCTTTCACATTGGTATAGGACCAATGGTGGGAGCACCTTAAGTGTAGAACACTACAAATTTTTGTAATTATGTCAGAGTAATTTCCTTTTTAAATAACTGTCTTTTATTTTTAATCTTGCTCCATGGTAACAGCTGATGCCACATCACTATTCCAGCCTGTCAGAGGTGGCATCCAAAATGCATGTTGCCATCTGAAAATAAAATGAAATGAGATGGATGCTTACAGTGAACTCCACAGGCAGGTTAAATACAGAGCAAACAAATTTATGCCAACTGAAAATCTGGTGCAGTAACCATCAGGCAAATGCTACTGCAAAGCATCCCCATGCTCTCAACGTTTTTATGGCCTTTTATTATGTCCCCTTCATAGGAGAACATGTTGTTCTTCTGTGTTCATCTGCTTCTAGCATATAATGTGTTTGTTCCAAGGTGCCTGTTTTGTGCAACACAGGAAGAGGCCTAGCAAAGTCAGCTGATTTTTTTCTTTCTCCTTTTATTTTTCCCCACAAGGGTGGAGGTTAAGCAGTAGATTAGGAGTGTTTGCCAAGGTAAATGTTTTGACTTTAATTTCTAAAACACTTCTGTGCTTAATCCCTAGGTCGAGGGTTGCAGAAAGACCCCTGGAAGAGAGCAAAGCCGAAGATAATCCCTATGACTACAGACGACTGCTGCGGAAGACCTCACAGCGCCGGCGCCTTATCCAGCAGTTCTAGCTGCTGCTGCTGTTCCTGCTGCCATTTGGCTTTTATTAGCATAATTTTTTTTTATCATTTTATACCATGTGTTTCTTTTTTTTTTTTTTAATCTTCAACGTTTCAAGTTTATGTGTGTGTTCATGTGAATATGAATTACTGTGGTTTACAGCCCAACACCATTGCAAAGGGACACTGTCAGTCACATATCCTAGTCTTCCCTAATGTAAAAATCAGTTTTCTTTCATGTACCATTGCTACATCCTAGAATTATTAAACAGCTTAAGTCTAGTTTACTTTTCTCGGTGCATATTTCTTTTTTTCCATGTCATCGTTCATCCAATCAAAATAATAATTTACTTTATAGTTCCCTTGTTAAGCTTTCTAATTTCCATATTCACTTTCAGAAAACATTAGGTATTTTATCTAATAAGTTGCTTTACAGGAAAAAAGAATTACAAGAGCACCGTGGGGGAATTTCTGCTTATTTTAGTTTACATTGCTTAAATTTTGGGATGACCTGTTTGTGGCAAGTGTCCCTCTAATGAAAATGTATACGATTAATTGGATAGCATACTATGGCAATTTATTTCATTATTGACTTTACTGTAAAGCTAGTAGCCAGTTTTAAAGGTCAATATTGTGTGTATAATCTTTATGTTGGAGATGTCCATTTATGGGAAGCATATCCAGCCCTCTCCTCTGCCTCTGAGCTTTGTGACTAAGTGATGAACTTCTAAATCATGTTTGCTTTGTTCTCATTTGCATTAGATTTTTAGGAATCTTAATCTCTGGGGTACCAAGAAAGGAATAGAAATACACTCTCTGGTTGATTGCTGCTGAAATGTAATGATCATTCTTAATCAGTTCCACTAGAAATTAAATGAAAATAAAAGCAATAGCCACAGTGTTCAAATTTCCCCCTGATTCCGTATTCAAAAGACCTTATTTCACAGAAACCGCACAGATAATTGCAGCGCTTCCTTTCAGGATTCATAATTGCATGTTCCCAGCTGCAAAGCAAGAGAAGGCAAATTTCATGATGCCAGCACAAAGGCCTGATCCTACATCCTCAGCTCTCCTAAATGTGACAATTGGCGGCAGCAGTCAGCCACAGGGGCTGGGTTTTGTCCGTTCCCCACGCACATTTGGCCTTTCCCCAGAGACAGATAACCATCGCTTCCTGATCTGTAACTAGTTACAAGGCTGTGCACCGGATTAAAACGTACTGCAATGTAAAATTTGTTATAATTTGTTACAATTTTGAAATCTGTTCTAAAGTTGCTTCGTTATGTATTAATAACACAGTAAATAAAAATGTACAAAGCAGTGATATGGTTGGTTGTGTCTGAATTACACCCAGAACCGACAAAACACTGTGGACTGGGGCATGAGTGAAGAAGGCAGGGTAGGGCTCACAGCAGCCTCTGGCCGTGGAAAGCTGGTGTTATTGTCTACGTGCAAGCCAGTGTGATGCGGCAACTGGAACAGACTGTAATTTCACACGAAGAGATGCCTGGACTGGTTTTCTTCTGCTTTCCCACCAGAGCAGTATTTTAAAGCATTAAGACATTTCTGTGAGGTCTCATGGCGGGCACTCCTCATAACCGTGTGGATGCCTACAAAAAGCAGAAAGATGCCCCGGGCTGAACACAGGGCCTGGCTGCGAGCAGCGTGGGGGCCCTGCGTGACCAGCTGTCTCGGCAGAGCCACATTCTCACCTGGTGTGGTCCCGCCTGCCTCCTTCCAAGGCCAGGGCTTGAAATCCCTCCTGTGCCAGAATAGAGGCAGCCGCGGCAGGGAAACGCTCCCGCGGAGACCCGGCGGGGTGGAAAAGGGAGGTTTGGTTGCCTTCAGAGGCGTGAAAGGAATAGGAACAGTTGTTCTCGTGTTCTTCCCGTCTGGCCGCCGGCCCTCTGCCTCCTCCGGGCTGGAGCGAGGATGGCGGTTCCACCAAGGTCCCCAACTCGGAAGCCCCCGGGAGCGCCCAGGGGCTCCAGGAACAGGCGGGGGCAGCCGCGGCGTCGCACAAGGTTCCTCTAGCACGTCCGTAGGAGCCAGGACGCCCCTGCCTGCCCGAGAGCAGGAGGGACAGCGGGAGCCCAGCCCCCTCCGTGCCCTCCACCGGTGCCTTTTCCGCGGCGGCCCGGCCCGACGGGGCTCCCGCCGGTGGCTGTGGGCCGGGCCGATGGGACGGCGGGGGCTCGGGAATTGTCTCTTCCCCACCCCGGGACCGCCGNGCCGCCGCCCAGGGGCGCCCAGCTCCCAAGTGCGGAGGTGCCTCGGTGCTAAAGTGGGAGGTGTGGTGGGGTGACTTCCCTTCTCTTTGCATCTTAAAGGACTGAGGACACTTCCCTGTGGACCCAACCTTCCCCTCGAGGTACCAGGCTGGACCACCGCGGCCGCCTACGCCAAGACTTGGAAAACTACCATTCCACTCTGCTCAGCGGC
>WBNO01010591.1:363018-453962 GCA_013400575.1 Peucedramus taeniatus
CGCGGCTGCGCCCCACGGAGCGCCGCGGGACCTGCCCCGGGCCGGGGGGGCGGGGGACGAGGGTCGATGCCCCGGTAATGAGGCCGTGTGTCCGTGTCGCTGTCAAGCCCTGCTCTACGGAGATGCCGAGAAGCCCGTGGAAACCGGCGCCAAGGCAGCAGCCCCGGGGGTAGCGGAGCCGAGGTCGACCTGCACCTGCGACAAAAAACCCTGCGGTTGCCAAAAAGCGGACGTGAATTACGCCTTTCTGCACTCAACAGGTAACGGCGCTCCCGGGGCACGCTGCTTCTCTAAAACTAACAAGAAAAAAACAGCGGTTCGGTCGGGAAATCGCCTCTGCCCGCGTTGCGCGGAGGCGTGGGGGGTCCAGCGGTGCGCGGCGGAGCTCTGCGCCCTCAGCCCTGGCCCCCGCCGGGCATTTCTCAAATCTGTGAAAAATCACGCAAACAACAAAAAATCCCGAAAAGAAAAACCCAGAGAAGTAAAATCCCGCGTATTGGAGCCCGCAGCTTTTTCTTTCTAAGGAGCACTGAAAGCATCGACCTTCTCATTGACGACCCTGGGATGTAATTAAGGTTGGAGGGCAGGAGGGAGTTAGAGCGCTCTCCTACTTATTTGCTTTAATTAGAGATATTTTTGCATTTCATCTTTTCTGACCTTGGAGGTAGCGTCTCCTTCAGTGACCAGATCCCAGCTCCCCGCCGACATGCGCTAGCCAGGGACTCTCGCGTTTGCTCGGCAGCCCGGGACCCCAAATTAGGGGCTTCCACTACAGTCTGGTTTTGACTGAGCTATCGCTCTTAAACAAAAGCTTTGTGTACACCGAGACCCCGTGCAGCATTGCCCCAGAAAATGGCATTAAATTATCAACAAGTCACTTGCATAGGAGAGTCACCAAAAAGGAATTTTATTGCAAGGCAAATGACAGTTTTAAGTGTGCTGCTTGTAGCATTTGTTGCTCAATCTTTATTTCCTGTGAGATTCGTTTTCCCTTTTGCCTTGTTTCCCTGGTCTCACTGTCTTAAAAATTAGTCTGAAATATACTGTGGACAGAATTGGCCAATTTAGATAGGATATTAAATCTTGTTATCTCTCAGAACATTCCTCGAAATACAAGCTTGCTAATTTGGTTATTAAATGAAAACAAAACCTGTTTTTATTCACTACAGTGTAAAGATTTTGTAAACATAAATGGGAGACGGCTTTGTTCAGAATCTATGCATGTGGTCATAAAACGAAGTTAACTTTTAAATTTCTCCATTCCCAGATCTTCTGCCGACATGCAATGGAGAAATAACTACTATGTCTTTCCTACAAGACGTTGTGGACATTTTACTTCAGTATGTGGTGAAAAGTTTTGATAGATCAACAAAAGTTATTGATTTCCATTACCCAAATGAGCTGCTCCAGGAATATAACTGGGAACTGGCAGACCAGCCACAGACCTTGGAAGAAATTTTATTGAACTGCAGAACAACTCTGAAGTATGCAATTAAAACAGGTAATAGCAATGCTCATTTTCTACCCTGTATGGTCTCATCCATTGATTAAAGGTGTCATTTCAATTTAGCTGAAACGTTAAAGATTGAAGCAGCAACTGTATTTTGTCAGCTCCAAGCAATTTCTAGTAGAGACAGAAATCGTTTTCCAAAATGATAAAGCACTCCAGCAGCTCCATCTCTGTTGCTGTCAGTGCAGCCTCGCACACCCTTTCCGATTTAAAATTAATGCGTCTGTGCGTCGGAGATGCCGAGTGTGCCACCGAGCAGACTGCACCACCTTCACCACTTTCTGCCGTTCCTTTCCATCATTTCACGAGTGATGCCCCGGCCAGTGCCTCTCGCTCCCTGCAGAGCGGGGTGCGGCGGGCGCGGAGCTCGGGGCAGAGGGGAGTCCCTGCTCGGGGGCAGCAGGGATCAGCCCATTTAGCAGCCGAAATCACAGTAAACGGCCTGTAAATTCGAGCTCCGAGCGGCCATTTGCCGCTCTCTCTCACGTTGCCGTGTCTCTCACTTCGTCTGCAGGATATAAAACAAAAAGAGAATTTAGCAGAACCTTAGACAGAAATATCGAGGATTTAGTTTCAACTTTAGGCTCAAGCAATAAAACCAAAGTCCGATTTGTTTTAACAGACATTTGTTGTTTTTCATTGGGGAAAGCAGGGATGGGTTGACTCCTCCCTGCCTGGGATCCCCGGTTAGTCGTGCCCCGCTGTGTGCTTCGTGGAGGGAAGGTAGCATGGGGCTCGCCCAGGCGTGGGGAAGTGCCCGGCTCCGCACCGGGGCCACCTTAAACTGCGGGGAAGCAGGCAGAAAGCGGAGCCGGAGCCGCAATTACGGCTGTCATTAATAGAGGGTCCGGAGAGCTCTTAGTGGGAATTTCAGTTACTGAAAAATTGCTTAAAAATAAATGTGAAGCAGTTTACTGAAAGAGACAAAAGGCTAGAGGTTGAAAGGAAAACAAAAAAAAAATTCAGGTTTTGAGAAGAGAACAGAACAAACTGATCCTGGTAAAGATTGTGAGGGATCTGTGTAATCCTCCTCGTTTAGGGGTGGAAATGACCATCGGCATGTTTTGATGCATGGGTCGGATGCTGTCAAGATGTTTGTAAAATATTGGATTAAACAGTTAGGTAAATTATATCCAGAGGGGCAAACTCGATCAGTCCAGTGATCTATGTGATGTGTCTGGATAGGGCATAGGAAACGTTTTGGCACAGAATGATGTAGAATGTGGGATCTGTGATTGTGGGAAATCAAAGAATACGGTTTCTTAACTGATTTTCATTAATCGTTTTTTGTTATAGCCTGTTTTCACATAACAGACCTATTTAATTTTTGGCATTCAAAAAAGATCCTTTAAAACAATGTTGCCATTTCTCCTATAAATATCGGAGGCTTTCCCTTCTTGGCATTTTGTAATTTGTTTTAATGAAGATAATGCTTTTGAAGTCTAAAAACGGGTGCTGGGGGTTTTGTGCAATGTGGTGGCGTGGCGGGGTTCAGCCCAGGGGATGCAGAGCCACCTCGCTTGGCCGCTGCTGCTCCTCAGCACCCTGGGTGACAGCCCCAGCCTGGGAGGGGGGTTCACCAAATGCGTCGGGTTTACACCTGGAGCCCTTCGGCATGTGCTTCGGAGTAAAACACTGGAATTACCCCCAGAGGAAGGACAGTATGGTGAGGTTTCTGGCGGCAGCGTCTGCCTCCACTCCTGCTGCAGAAGCCCCTCGGACACGGCCCCTCCTGGGCAGCGTTTGGCTGCAGGGGCCCGGGAGGCTGATTGAAAAATAAATTGTATTGCATTAGCCTCCCAGCTGGATACCCAGGTCCAAGGATTCGGCGAGGCAGATGGCTGATTTTTCGGCCGAGGGGCAGGCGTGGGTTGCTCCTAGGTGCCTGCATGCCACGGCTCACTGGGGTGCCCGGGGAAGCCACGCTTTCTGCCCCTTACCGGCAGAGACAGAATTCTTGCTGAGAGGATGTAAAAGGCAGTGACTGCGAATCCAGGGAAAGATGGGTGTGAAATTCAGTTAATGTTCGCTGTACAATTGAAAACGAGCAGGGGAATTGAAATACGAGCATTTAAAAATGGCTTGGAAACTCCAGGAAGGGTGAGGAGCCGGTTCTGGCCCAGCCTTGCTCCCTGGCAGGCCCCGGTGCTGGCCATGCACGCAGGGAGGCTGCAAGCACGGCCAGGCTCAGTGCTGCCAGCCGTGCCTTTATCCGTGCTGCCAGCCGTGCCCTTATCCGTGCTGTCTGGCCGTGCCCAGCCCTGTGGGGGCTGTGGAGGCCGGGTGTTCACGCTGGGCATGCCCGTGCCTCAGGCCGTGCCTCAGGCCCTGCGGGTGGGAGTGTGTTTGAGAGGGTGTGTGGGGCGGAGGCAACGCCCTTCGTGGGGAAAGCCAGGCCTCGGGTGTCCCTGTGCCTTGGCCCTGGTTCTTGGCCATCATCTCCCGATTTACTCTGGGATATCTGTGAATACATTGTGTATTGCTTAACAAACCATTAAGTAATAATCTCCTATACTTCATCCTGTCACAGACTCTTTTCCAGTACCTCTTTGTTCAGGAACAACTTCAGCAAAGGATGGGTATTTCAGGCAGAGGCACCCGGGGAGAGATTTTTGAGCACCTCTCACAAACTCTTCTTACCTGGCCAGTGGAGCCTGTATTGTAAGGAAAGCCTCAGTTTTCCGTGGCTGTCTAACCAAGGGGAAGAGACTCACGTAGTGAGGCATCACATGGGCAAACAAACCCTACAGCTGGGGCAGGGGTCAGGTTGGGGCAGTACATTCCCTGCCCTTCCGTGTTACAGCCGCGCTGCAGGAGGGAAGAGCACGGAGTGGAGGGGCTGTGTCACAGTGTGGCTGCTGGGGGCTCTCCCAGCAGCAGCAGCTGCTGCTCTCTCTGTCCTGACATCTCTCGATGCCGCGCTGCTTCCTCCACCTCGCTCGCTCCAGGGCACGGCTGCCCGAGCCCTGCGTGCGCCGGGGCCTGTTCCTGCGGCGGCTCCCAAAGCAGGTGGTGTGCTGGGAGGTTTGCTGGAAGAAACAAGCAGTGACAACAGGGCTGTCACCTTGGGCTGAGTGTGGGGCTGACAGAGAACCGCTGAGACACTGCAGCTGCAGATACAAATTCTGCTATTCCCCAGCTTTTCAGTGTGGATTTGTTTCCAAAACAGGATTTTCTGTAACCTTGAGTCTTCCTGTAGTCCTGATCCACTAGAGGCTTTTAGCTCCTAATTTTCTATTGCTTTCAGGTGAAATTTGTCATCCAGCTGTGATATGGAATCTAAGCTATAAATATGGAAAGCTCCTTCAAAATCCCTCTGTCAGGGGAGGTGCAGTTCTCTGCAGGCAGAGACCCTGGAGCAGGATGGCTGAGGCTGTGGTGGTGGTCATGGGGTGCACGTGTGTCTTAGGTCCACTCAAGAGCGTGAAGAGCAGGGAGCAAGATCCAGTTCATTCTGCTGGATCCGAGCATCATTCCTCGGTGCTCAGGGGCTTTGGCTGCCTGTCTTTGGCAGCACAGACCAGGGAAAGGTGGCAGTTCCTGTCAGTGAGAGGGGGGAGCTCTGTGCAAAATGCGATCAGGCTGGATGGCAGTAGCACAGGGCTGGTCTCAGGCTAAGGGCAGGCAGGTGGAATTTGTGCATGTCCCCTGCCCCATAGCCTCAGCTCTGGTCTGCCTGCTCAGCTTGATTACTCTGCCTTTGTGTGCTGCAGGGTGGGAGCTGGGGAGCAATTCCCTGTGCTGCTCTGCCAGCCATGTGTCCGCGCCTGATAAGAGGCCACAGGAGACCAGAGATAAGTTTTGTCTCAGTGCTAGGTCTGCATTTCCTCAATCATCTTGCTCTATCTTTTGTTTTCTGTGATGGCAATAACAGTACATTGTCTAAGGGACAGGACAGGTGTTTTCCAAGCAGAGGCTTCCGTCCTTTGAGTTGGATGGCATTTAAGTAATTGTGGACTATCCATAATTTGTACCAGTAATTATGCCACTTAAAAAGGGCTTGCGGGAAGTAACTAGTAAAAATGGAATTTTAATGCTTCCTGTGTTTAATGGCTCTAGGCACATTTTTGAGGAAAATCTCTAGGAGGATTTTAGAAAAAAAACAGGAGCCAATTAGATTAACCAAGTAAAGAGACTATAAGCTCACTGAATATAGTCCTGTGCACCATTCTTCTGGGGCAGCAGTGCTTGTTTTTATGGTGTTTGATTAAAATCACGGTTGCAAGTAGCCAGGCTATTTTGTAATTGCACTCTGACAGTGAGGAAATGACAAGGACCACCACCTTCCCTGCCATCTTCGTACAATCATCAGCCATTGAGTCATGTGCAAAGCAGTCACCAAAATACTCCATTTTCTCATTTCGCCCTGTCTATTACAATCATTAGCCATTCATCACTGATGTTATATGTCCTGGCAAGCTTTTCAGATGGTGTCTCATGTGTGCCTTTCAAACCTAGTCAGGCAAAACCATATCCAGTGACAACATGTGACACACTAACAGGAGCAAACAGCTATTTTTGTGAGGCAGCAATGTGCTAATTTTCAAGGCATATTGAAAGGATAATAGGGAATGTTGGAATTCATTATTCTGTGTTGAGTATAATTACTCTGATTTTACTGACTTTGGAATGAGAAAGAAGAGAAATTATCCTGCCTTTTTCAAGAAATGTATTTACTGCCATTTGCTTTGTTTCATACCTTGAAAGCACTTCCTTCTCTATAGAAATATGGAGGTAAATATACTGTTCAGCACTGAATAGTTTCATTCAGAGTCATCAGCCTTTTGATAACATTTTCTATCTTATGCAGGGCACCCTAGATATTTTAATCAACTTTCAACTGGGTTGGACATGGTTGGATTGGCGGCAGATTGGCTGACATCAGCAGCAAATACTAATATGTAAGTAGAAGATTTTTTTATTTAATATATAGATATTTAATGTAATTTCACAGTTATACTCTAAAATACTAGTTGCTGTATCTGAGTGAAAGAATAAGTTTATGTTAAAATTGCTGGGGAAAAATAATCTGTTTTTTAAATGGTTACAATGTTTATTTTTAGAAAGACTTTCACTGTTGTCCTGTAGGCTGTCATTTATAAAATTTCATCATCGTGATAGGATGTTGGTTGTGCTGCCTCCCAAAAGCACACAAAGAATATATACAGATTAGCATTTTGCATGCATAAATATGTAAGATGAAAGGGGTACTGAGTGAGCAGTTGCATTTATGTAGAGGGGTTATGTACAATCCAAACCCAGAGCAGGCAAAGCCATTGCTTTCTGTAAGGAACAGATGCAGAATTTAAAATGTGGGGTTTTTTTCACTTTGGGATTAGAAAGCATTTTTGTGTACTTGCTTAGCTTCATGCACTGTCTGGCCATTATGAGTAGGACTGCTGACATGTGCCTCTGGACACGCACACGGGTTTGTGCAAGGCAAAGGGGCTCTGCCCAGCATCTCTTGTATAAGGGGAAAAGCCTTGAACCTAGAAGAGGTGGGCAAGATTTTATTCACTGAAGTGGGTGGAAGTGGATTCTTAAGCACTCCCTCCATTGCTCCTTCTAGACATTTGATGTCAAATCAGAAAGAAGACTGGAAAGTATTGTGGAACAGAACTCTACCCAGTATAAGATATATTGTGGCTATAATGTAATGTAATATTGGAAAAAGATGTGTTAGTGTTGTAGATAAAAGCATTAAATATGGACATTACTACATTTCAGGTTCACCTATGAAATTGCTCCAGTGTTTGTACTTTTGGAATATGTCACACTAAGGAAAATGAGAGAGATGGTTGGCTGGCCAGGGGGCTGTGGCGATGGGATATTTTCACCTGGTACATGACATTTCAAGCTTTCTCTATTTTTCAGACTGTGGTATATGACATCCCCTGCAGCTAAAGAGTAAATATAATTAAATATGCATGTTCGAGAGGACACTTGCTAGTAAACACCAGTGGCCTCTTTGAGATAAAGTATTGCATGTTTATGAATTTCAGGGATGTGATTATGAGGGTCTGTTTGAGCAAATTGCACTGCATGATGAGCAGCTGTAATGGCACATGGGAAACATAATGAGAAGTGACATTTGCCTTGCAGTTTTGCTTTGCCCCCACTTTTTATGGATTCCATGAAATAGAAAGACTGTTGTATTAATAACAGAGGGAAGAAACACAACAAAGCTCTCCATCACCGCAGGGGAAATTGGAGCAAACAGGGAAAGATGTAGCATACCTTCCAGCAATTTTAGTAGAGTCAGGAAGACCCTGCCAGCATTAGAGCATGCTGTCAGCTTTCCATGTGAAGCTGGCCTGTTTTTCTCAGTGGGGTACTTGGGTACTTAGTTAATCTGCGTGCTTAAAGGCTTAGAAACCTGGTTTCTTCAGCATAAATCAGTAAGGCAAAAAAGTTAGTGTATCAAAATCACTGACAAACATTGTTAAGACTTTTTTTATTTTTTTTAATCATTCTACTTAGTCTTTTGATTTATACTCTTTGTCACCTCTTCTTTGACTCTGTAATTTCATTGCTCGAAAACTTTGGCCTGTCTATCTTACGAAATTGCAAAATACTGAAAGAATTTACATTGGGTATAATATCTTGGCTTGTCAAAAGAGAACAGACTGTTAGCTGTTGCAGAAGGAGCCTTTCTGGAAGAGAAGTTAGTTGACCTAGTGGAGAGAGAAAGAGTGCCCTCTTGAGTAGAGGAAAAGCCTCACTGTTAAAGGCCTAGGACATTCAGCTCTCCAAGGCCACGAAGGTCAGACAAGGCTCATCTTCAGCTTCTCACATCTGAATGCATATGTGGGAAGTGGTGTGGGTGTTTTATTCTGGCCCTTTTCACAGATGTAGAGAAATAGATGAGAAGAATTGACATTGCTTTTTCATGAGTTCTTAGTTAAAAAGCCTGAGAGCAGAAGCACTGACAGCTTTTATTTTGGTGCTTAGAGATCCCCCTGAAAACCTTGGCTTCCATAACACCGGGCATCTAAGTGTGTATCATGAGCCCGGGACCAAAGTGAAAGCTTTTGGAAAATTGATGGTTAGTTGGTTACCAACCCTGACCTGACTGGGTACAGCTGGCCTTAGTTCCTCACCTTCTCACTGGGCTGGTCAGGGACCTGCAGGGTGAGAGAAGAGCAGTAGCAGTGCTGCCCAGCTAGCTCTGGAGGGCACGGCAGCAGGCTGGGTGAAAGGCTCAAGTGCGTGTGCCAGGCCTGCCCGAGTCTGGCAAACTCAGGTAGAGATAGTGTGAGTCAGGAAAGGTGTGTGCCTCAGGAGGAGCTGCTGGGGCTGCAGAAGGTGCTGCCTGGCATGGGGCCAGGGTACTGCTGGTGTGTCAGAGCTCACTTCATCGAGCTGAAACCTGTGTGGGGACGGGCTCTCTGGCAGGCATGTACCTGCTCTGGCATTTGCAGGGCTTCCCCCTTTCATTCTTTCTTTCTCTGCAATTTCTGGTTTGTGCAAAGTGCATCTTTCTGATTTTCTCTCTTAAGGCAGCAATATTCAGTTTGCAGGTTCTTATTTTCTAGGCAATAATCAAAATAATTTCTGTGCTGTCTTCTCACTTCATGGCTTTTGCTGAAGACCTTACTGTTGCAAAGAAAAGGTTCTTTCTCTCTGCATTCTCTGGAATGAAATGTACAGTATCAATACATGTGAAGCATAAAAGCCTGACTCTTTTCTCCAAATTCTGTAGGTGTGTTTTGTTAGCTGTAATTAACTGTGGATGTGAACACAGCTACAAAATTAAAAGCAGAATGCAGGCTTATGAATAAACTAAGGTTAAATGACCGAGTAATAAATACTAATAGGAAACCCTGGCATTGAAGAAACTAAATATTTCAGTCTTGATTCTTTTGACACTGAGCCGATGACTTTGGACAAGATAAGCCAAATTACTTCAACTTAGTTCAGTCACCTAAATCATCAATAGCAGCTCTTGCATGACATCTGCATTTTTTAGGGACAGGTACCCAAGCATTTCCTCTTAATCTCTCCATTTCTTGTTTTGTCATTTCTGAGGAAAGGTGTTGAGATATGTTCATATCTCTCAAGATAGTTGAAAGGGGAAGAAAAACCCCCATCTGTACTGACCCATATGCAGCAATGCCATTCTTCTGTGGCATTTCCCCTTGGATTCACAGGAGGGCCAGTGAGGTCAGGAAAAGCCCACAGGAGGGCAGCCTCACTGCAAGAGCAGAGTTAGAATACTGATTGGAAATGAAAGGCACAGCTTGTGTGGGCTGTGGAACAGTATCTATCTCCAGTGAGATTAAAACAAATCTTACAAAAGTCAAAACAATGTTAAATTTGCCAGCAGAGATACCCAACAGTGCTTCCTTTATCTCAAAGGATGGATTTTATCTTATCTCACTTTGGCTGTCGAAGCCTTGGGTGTCTACCCTGAGCTAGTTACAGGAGCTCCTGTGGGGGGATGTGTCTGCAGGGCAAGTTCCACCTACCACAAACAGCTGCCATATCATGAGCTGAACCATCCTCTGGAGGGACACATCTTGTGCTCTTCACTCCATTTTTGGATGGATGAATGTTGCAATAGTTGAACTCTACTTCACCGGCATTTCAACCTGTTCACTTAAAACCTTTGCTTTATATAAATATATGTGCATAAACATGGATATATGATCAATCTGTGTGTGTATATATATATATATATATATACATATATATAGGATAAACCTGATGGATTTCATGTATACATGTCTGTCTGTCTGTGTGTTTGTGTGGATACAGATGTAAAAATTCTCAGCTTCTGCCTCAAGTACTGCATTATATTCCCATAGTGCTCATGCAGCATTAATGTAAAGCCAGACATGGCTCTATGGTAGACACAGATTCAGTTTGTAAAAAATCTCAACGAGGAGAAATAGACCACTGCAGAGCTGTAGATCTGATACCCATCTGGAAGTGGGTTAACTACCCATCTTGAAATGGCTGTTTTAAGTGAATGTATGCCAGTGATTTGAAGGCAAGTGTTAGGGACATTTAATCTTTTCCCCTTGTTCCCATCAGAGGACAATTAAAATGAAAAATATTTGTTAGAATGACCATTTTTCCTTTCTCTTCCCTCTTGCCACTCCAGTTATCCAGAAGATAGTGGCTGTTGGGTGTCACTGGGTGGGTTTGCTCAAAGCTGGGGCATGAAACACCAGCCTGATTTAGGAGAGGATAGCACAGATTAGGTGGCACTTGGAAATATGTAGGAAGTTGCCTTGTGGGGGGCATTTGCTTAGGAGATGGAATAGAGTCAGGGTTATGTGTTGATGGCACATGGAAAGCTAAGACTGGGAACTGAAGGAGAGATGGTAGTTAGAATGAGGGTGAAAGGAAGCATCAGCCATTTTTTGCAGTGGTATTTTTTGCATAAGTTGTTTTTTGTGTGTAGTAGATCCTGTTATTACACAGCCCAGCTGTGAGGAGGATCAGGAAGAAGAATCTGTGTTTCTGCCATGAGGCAGAGACATTTATATAGAAAAACGATAGCAAGATTTGTTTGTTCTGAAATGATATTACAATGAATAGAAAAGTAACAGTATATTACTGTGGACTCCAGGTGGTGCCATATCTAACATGTATGCTATGTTGATTGCACGTTTCAAGATGTTCCCAGAAGTTAAAGAAAAAGGAATGGCAGCTATTCCCAGACTGGTTGCCTTCACATCGGAACACGTATGTGTTTCTGTTTTTTTCCTATCTGTTACATCTGCTTGTATGAATTTATGATGAAGAAAATAGCTGAACAGGAATTTGTTGACAACTGTCTTCATTTCTGTTATTCCTTCACTGGGAATAAAAATATGGGAAGAGGCTGACTTTTTTATCTATAGAGGGATGATGTCTGCACTTCTCTGTGGCTGAAATTCAGGCAGAGCAGTCTCTACAAACCACTGCCATTTCTTTGCTCTCACTTGTGTCCATATAAATGTTGATGTGAGTGGTAAGGACCACATCAAATGAGGAGAGCTCGTCATTGGGCTTCAGCACTTTCTGCCAGGAATGTCATCTGTTCGGGTCACTCTGGGGCAACGGAGTCAAATCTTTGAGTCGAAATCTTTCCATCTGAAACCAATCGTGCTGGTATTTAATGAGAAGGTGATAACATACATGAAGACAGTCATATGATAATGCTCTGTGCGTGTACAGCAGAATAGCTGCAGTATTTGTTGGGCAGCTGGGCTTCACTTTGAGTTTCTGCCTGTGAGCAAAAGCTTCAGCACATGGGGGTTCATCACAGGCACCACTGGGACCTGGCAGTGCCAGGGGCAAGGGGAGGTGGGCACAAGAGAAACAGGAGTAGTCCTTGTGAGAGAGTTGTTGTTTGCTCTTTGTACAGCCATATGGAAGTCTCTGTTGGGAGGGTTTTGACTTTATGACCATTTAGAACGCCTTGCAGCTTAGAGTGGAGAATATGGGTGCAGGAGGAAAGAGGAAGGTTTATCCCCAGGTGGGGCTGTGAGCTGTTTTCAGGCTTCATTGTTCACTTCTAAATTTCTCTCCAGCTGTGTGGGCTCAGCCAGAAAGGACTCATTTGTGACCGAGGCTCAGCAGGATATTGTCCCTGTTAGGTAACAATGTCCTCCTGGTGCCTGTTTTGACTTACCATAGAATGTGCTTCCATTCTATGTAAGTGTGAAGAACAAAATACCCTAAAAATTATCACAAAAGTGCAGGAGGAATCCGAGGATGCCTTTCAAAGCAGTAGGATGGGATGAGATATGATGCACAGCTGTGGGCTCCACGTTGCAGAATTATTGTCCCCGTAGCAGTTAAAGAGGACAGTCTACAGATGAGTAGCAACTTTCCAAAGTTGGATGTACAGCTAGAGATACATTAGTCATATGGAAGTAACAAGCGTAAGTCATGCAAATGAGGTTCAACATGATTATTTAAAGCAACAAATCCTATTAATCATTAGAGAATTTCATTGTTTTCATAGTGATGGAGTGTTAAACAATGACCCAAATTGTGCTAACAGTCTCAAAATAATGAAATGAACTTTAATAATTGTGTTTTCATGCCAGGGAAGAACAGTTCCCTTAGCAAATTAAATATTCAAAAATCAAATATACTAGAGAATTCATAGGACAGCGTCTGAAATCCATTACATTTTAAAAGTATCTTGAAATTGCAGTTTTGTCCCTTCCTCAATCAAGCTTTATAAAAAGCATATTCTCATCTTCTAGAGAAGTTAAGAAACTGCACTATGTGAAGACAGGACCCTTTAACCCTTAATATCCCAAAGGATATGGGATCATGGTTTAACTCTCAAAACAGCAGAAGCTGTTACAGAAATTACAGAGGCTTAGAAGTGCAGTCCTTTTTAAGATAGGAAGTGACATGCAGGACCTGAAAAGACACCTAAGATATGCAAATGTCATTTGTCTCATTTATCCCATCATGCTGATGATGTACCTACGTTTAGACTCCTTGGCCTGATTGCCAAAGATGGATGTTCTTGAAAGACAATGGCCATGGAACAAGCAGATTGTAGAATCATAGAACACCCTGAGCTGGTAGGGATCCATCAGGATCATCAAGTCCTGTTCCTGGCCCTGTGCAGGGCACCCTAGTAACCACACCATGTGCTTGAGAGCATTGTCCAAAAGCTTCTTGAACTCTGTCAAACTTGGTGCTGGACTACCTCACTGGAGAACTATTAAAATGCTCAACCACTTTCTGGGTGAATGACCTTTTCCAGATATTAAACTTAAGCCTCCCTTGACTCAGCTTCATGCCTTTCCTAGTGTCCTGTTGCTGATCACGAGAGTGAAGAGATCAGTACCTGCCCCTCTGCTTCCCCTTGTGAGGATGTTGGAAGACCACAGCGAGGTCTCCCCTCAGTCTCTCCTCCAGGCTGAACAGACCAAGTGATCTCAGCCACTCCTCACACAGCTTCCCCTCCAGACTCTTCACTCTCCTCGGAGGCTCACCTTGGACACTCCCTAACAGCTTAATGTCTTTTTAATATTGTGGCACCCAGAATTGCCCGTAATATCCAAGGGAAGGCTGCCCCAGTGCAGAGCAGAGCAGGACAATCCCCTCCCTTGCCCTGCTGGCCATGCTGTGCCTGATGCACCCCAGGACAGGGTTGGCCCTCCTGGCTGCCAGGGCACTGCTGGCTCATTTTCAACTTGATGTGAACCAGGACCCCCAGCTCCCTTTCCGTGGCACAGCTCTCCAGCCTCTCTTTCCTCAGTCTCTACACACAACCAGGGTTGCCCCTTCCCAGACGAATAATCTGGGACTTGCCCTTGTCAAACTTCATATAGTTGGTGATTGCCCAGTCGTCTTAATTTATCAAGGTCTCTCTGCGGGCCTTCTCTGTTGTTGAGGGAGTGAAGAGCTCTCCCCAGTTTAGTTTCATCAGCAAACTTACCTATATCCCTTCCAGTCCTGTGTCCAAGTCATGAAGGTGACTTGAATGAATGAAGGTGTTAAAGAGCACAGGGGTAAGGATGGAGCCCTGTGGAACCCCAGTAGTGGCAAGTCACTAGTCTGAGGTCACCCCATTCATTGTAACCCTTTGTGCCCATGAGCCAGTTCCTCACCCATTGTGTGTAACAGGGTTGTCCAGCTGTGAGCTGGATGCTTTCTCCAGAAGGAAATTGTGAGAGATGATATCAAAAGCTTTGCTGAAGTCCAAAATGCTTACATCTGCTGGCTTTCCTAGATCAGTGGGTTGCCCTGTCATAGAAGGAAATCAGGTTTGACAAGCAGGACTTTCCCTCATGAACCTGTGCTGGCTCTGACCAATGACTGCATTGTCCTCCAGGTGTTGTGTTTCAGTACTTCCCAAAAGAATCCTTTCTGTGAATTTACCAGTTACTGAAGTGAAACTATCAGGCTTGTTGTTTCTGGGGTCCTTCTTCTTGCCCTTCTTGGAAGTTGAGATGATGTTCCTCAGCTTCCAGTCAGCTGGGACCTCTCCAGATTCCCAAGACCACTCAAAAATCAGTGAGAAAGGCTTTGTGATGACTTCAGCCAGCTCTTTGAGAATTCAGACCCAATAGATTTGTAGGGATCAGGCCCCATAGATTTGTAGGGATCTAGCTGGAGCAGCAGATCCATAGTATCACTTCCCCATGCTCTGCATGCATGGTGTGATAGTAAACAAAGCTTAAAGTAACTGTATGCATTTAGAAACTTAGAGATTATGGGTTTGAAATTTTCAGTCAGGTGCAAAGATTTTAATATCAGCAATTCTCAGCGAAGAATTTCAGCATCCCAGATGAGACTCTATTTTCATTACTACCAGTCTAGAGCTTCCTGTACTATAAATGAATGAAGTTGTGTCACAGTTGCCACCACTACTACTGTAATCAGAATCTGGCTCAGTCTGATGCCATTATAGGTTCAGCTGCCAGTGGGGGAGAAGGGAAGGGAGGAGTAAGGGAGGAGTAATTCACAGCTTTTAAGTAATTACCTCCCTAATTTAGGAGTGCATCATGTTCCAAAATTAGGAGCCTCACTCTCTGCATAACCAGTGAAGAGAAGCACCTCTGGAGAGAAACTCAGTGCATCCAAATTAGGAACCTAAATATTCCTGAATTTAAATGTTCTAAATCACCTTTGGGAGGGCTTCACCTACTTCTGTGCACTGACCATAAAGATCCTCCTCATATACACAACCTACATTTGGTGCCTAAAATAGGTTATGTGATTATTCCAACTGTACAAGTTCCCAGCCAGCAAATTTTCCCCAACCCAGAACTTAGCACACTCTGCTGCTGTTTGTTTCTGTTTCACCAGTGATGGTGAAGTACTCTGCAACTACTTGGGTAGGTCTTCCTCAGGTTTGATTTCACTGAGACACACTTGCACTCAGGATTTAATTCAGTCCTCTGTATTCATCAGGGCATTATCAGTCCTCTTTCATTTGCACTGTTGCAGGAGCAGTGATGTCCTTCGGGACAGCTGTTCTGGGCTGCGCATGATACAAGAGACCTTGACNTCAGTCTCTACACACAACCAGGGTTGCCCCTTCCCAGACGAATAATCTGGGACTTGCCCTTGTCAAACTTCATATAGTTGGTGATTGCCCAGTCGTCTTAATTTATCAAGGTCTCTCTGCGGGCCTTCTCTGTTGTTGAGGGAGTCAAGAGCTCTCCCCAGTTTAGTTTCATCAGCAAACTTACCTATATCCCTTCCAGTCCTGTGTCCAAGTCATGAAGGTGACTTGAATGAATGAAGGTGTTAAAGAGCACAGGGGTAAGGATGGAGCCCTGTGGAACCCCAGTAGTGGCAAGTCACCAGTCTGAGGTCACCCCATTCATTGTAACCCTTTGTGCCCATGAGCCAGTTCCTCACCCATTGTGTGTAACAGGGTTGTCCAGCTGTGAGCTGGATGCTTTCTCCAGAAGGAAATTGTGAGAGATGATATCAAAAGCTTTGCTGAAGTCCAAAATGCTTACATCTGCTGGCTTTCCTAGATCAGTGGGTTGCCCTGTCATAGAAGGAAATCAGGTTTGACAAGCAGGACTTTCCCTCATGAACCTGTGCTGGCTCTGACCAATGACTGCATTGTCCTCCAGGTGTTGTGTTTCAGTACTTCCCAAAAGAATCCTTTCTGTGAATTTACCAGTTACTGAAGTGAAACTATCAGGCTTGTTGTTTCTGGGGTCCTTCTTCTTGCCCTTCTTGGAAGTTGAGATGATGTTCCTCAGCTTCCAGTCAGCTGGGACCTCTCCAGATTCCCAAGACCACTCAAAAATCAGTGAGAAAGGCTTTGTGATGACTTCAGCCAGCTCTTTGAGAATTCAGACCCAATAGATTTGTAGGGATCAGGCCCCATAGATTTGTAGGGATCTAGCTGGAGCAGCAGATCCATAGTATCACTTCCCCATGCTCTGCATGCATGGTGTGATAGTAAACAAAGCTTAAAGTAACTGTATGCATTTAGAAACTTAGAGATTATGGGTTTGAAATTTTCAGTCAGGTGCAAAGATTTTAATATCAGCAATTCTCAGCAAAGAATTTCAGCATCCCAGATGAGACTCTATTTTCATTACTACCAGTCTAGAGCTTCCTGTACTATAAATGAATGAAGTTGTGTCACAGTTGCCACCACTACTACTGTAATCAGAATCTGGCTCAGTCTGATGCCATTATAGGTTCAGCTGCCAGTGGGGGAGAAGGGAAGGGAGGAGTAAGGGAGGAGTAATTCACAGCTTTTAAGTAATTACCTCCCTAATTTAGGAGTGCATCATGTTCCAAAATTAGGAGCCTCACTCTCTGCATAACCAGTGAAGAGAAGCACCTCTGGAGAGAAACTCAGTGCATCCAAATTAGGAACCTAAATATTCCTGAATTTAAATGTTCTAAATCACCTTTGGGAGGGCTTCACCTACTTCTGTGCACTGACCATAAAGATCCTCCTCATATACACAACCTACATTTGGTGCCTAAAATAGGTTATGTGATTATTCCAACTGTACAAGTTCCCAGCCAGCAAATTTTCCCCAACCCAGAACTTAGCACACTCTGCTGCTGTTTGTTTCTGTTTCACCAGTGATGGTGAAGTACTCTGCAACTACTTGGGTAGGTCTTCCTCAGGTTTGATTTCACTGAGACACACTTGCACTCAGGATTTAATTCAGTCCTCTGTATTCATCAGGGCATTATCAGTCCTCTTTCATTTGCACTGTTGCAGGAGCAGTGATGTCCTTCGGGACAGCTGTTCTGGGCTGCGCATGATACAAGAGACCTTGACTCAGAGGGGAAAAAGTGATGGATGCCAGTTGTAAAAACCTATTTCAGTCTATCATTTCAAACACAATGAACAATCTAAAGTGAAGGTCTCCTCCTGTGTTCCAGCATATCAGCTTTAGGCTGCTGTAACTGTTCAGAGGAGTCCATCCCTTTTTCAGCATGGAGAAAGCTGCTGGAAGGGACAGCTGCCTTCTCAGAATATTTCAGTTGTTCCATTTGTCCACGAGGCAAGACCTGTTAAATTTTAACTGATTCCCTATTGGGATTTTGACCTGCCCAACCAGCACTGTCTCAAAGAGTATCCAGTTGTAGCTGGAAATAGTATGGAGCACGGATTACACCTAGGAGGCAAAAGGACAGTCATGCTGCCCTGAGGAGGAAAAGTGTGCAAAGGGGAAGTTTAGCTGTAGAGAACTAGGTGGGTTCAAGTCACAAAACAGCCTTTGGCCCTTTTCATTGATAGTAGGAAAATAGCTTAAAGAAACTTGCAGAATTTCTGTGGACTTGATTAATTAGGACTGTGTGGGCTTAATCCACAGTTCAGAGAATGAAAAAATGGCTGGTCATAATCAGAAAGACAGACATTTTTTCATCTTCTTTGTTCTCCAACCCAGCAAGACTGTTCTCATGTAGTTCCCAACAGCTTTCTTACTTTCCCACTTATCTAGAAGCCTGCTAAGAAGGAACATCTTGTCAGGTGCTCAGTGAGGGAATAGCAACACTCTTTCTTATCATAGGTTTAGAAAACGAAATGCGGAGTTAAGAACTGGCAGGTGATTCAGTCTGATCTGACAATAAGGGACCTCTTCACCCAGGTGGAGACCACAGAGGACACAGAGGAGACTGTCCATGCCTCTGGCATCTCTCCATCTGCACTGATCTTGTGTTGAAATAGCTGCTGCTGAAGACTTCACTAGGGTGCAGCTCTGGTGTGTGCTGACTGAAGGGGGGCTCTGTTGGCTCTCCAGGTATCAGCATTGTAGACAGCTGGACACACTTGGAGCAGCCTCATCCTCTGGGTGAGCACTGGGACAGGTGCCTTGTCTGTGATGGTAGGGGAGCACCCTCCCAGCAACAGTGCACTGAGCATCCACACAACAGCTAGATCAGAGGAGGCAGTTAGCAATAAATCACCTCTTCAGCTTCATGCATGCTGCTTTCCCTTTGTGGATAAGCCCTATTGCAGGGAGTGTGTCCAACGATTCCAGTATCTGTGGGAGAAGAGTGGCTTTGGCAAGTTTTTATCTGAACAGTTTCAGAAGCCTACTATGAAGCTTCTTGGTGCTGATACATAAGGAAATTAAAAAGTGACTTCTGTGTCTGTAGCTTGATAGACCATTTCATACAGGCTATGGAAGATTTTGGGTTGGTTTCTGTGTGGAATGAATGAAAATCTGATCTCTAGTCTACCACCTCCATGATATGTAGTGTTACCCTCTGTCCCTGCAGCTTAGCAGACCTGCCACCTGCCAGAAGCAGTCCAAGGGGTGTTGTGTGAGGTACTGCTTCCAGAGGAAGATTGGAGGAGCCTGAAAGTCCTGGTTTTTATTTCATAACATAGTCTACAAAGCTGTAAATTACACTCTGGGCATACAGAGTAAGCAGGAATTAGATTTGTTTCCACCTAAGGAAACTTAAAATCAAACTGATGGATTCACACATTTTTTTCTTTGCATTACTTATTGCATAATAACTAGAAAATTATTTTTTATAGTATTTGAAGTTGGGAGAAACTGAAAATTTGGTCTTATTTGAGGAACAACTTAATTCAGGTGGCACCATTCAAATGAAAGTAAAAGCATTTTCCAGAAAAGTAATGCTCTAGTGCAGTCAATCCTAAAGGAGAAAATCATCATTTGGGTCTAATCGTTCATCTGGTCAGTACCCTGTGGCTTTTACACTGCCACAGTATCTTCCTGAACTCAGTGCAACATTTCTTACCAGGTACAATGCTGCAAAACTGTCTGCACTAGAAAAAAAGCAAATGAGTCTTTCTGATTAGAAAAGCAGCATGAAGTTGTGTTTGAAAAATGCCAAAGATGTGCATACTAGTATGCTCAGAAACATTAATATCTTCATTTCTCTCCTGATGCTAACAAGTAGCTTTAAGAACTGAATAGCAGTAGTTAAATGAAACCATAGCAAATATATCTCTCATTACAGTGTATTTAAAATTTGGACACAGTATGCTCTTTTGTAGGTAATTGAAGGAGAAGCTGTAGCTTGAAATCAGATGATAAAGATAGGATTCATGTTGCTTAACGTTAATCACCTGAAGTGTAAACATTTAATCTGAGTTAGTCTATACACTTTTTATGGCCAATAAAAAAGAGCAAGATCTGCAGAAGACAACAAGTCTGAAGCAGGTGCCAAAGTCTTAAGAGATCAGTGCCTTCTGGAGGTGCCTTTTCTTCCCCACCTTTGTGGGAGCCCAAACAGCAAGCCTGGACTAGCCACACATTTTTAGATTATTAAGAGAGAAACAGCCCAGCCTACACATCCAGGGATTGCACAATGCTTAAAGCCAAGGAGAGGTGAAGAGGAAAGCGTGTTCTCCTTCTTTGCTGGTGAAGAGGTGATGGGGTGAGGCTGGGGGTCCAGATCTCCCAGGCACTAGGCTGCCAGTGACAGACCTCGGGGGAGTTTCAGCTGCAGGATGCCTTAGCTTGCTCAAGATTTGGGAACTGATTACTGATAAGCCACCTCCACAAAGCTCATGCCACTCTGGATTTATGTAAGCAAGGAGAAGCAGCAATCTGAAAAAACAGCCATGCCCTGTGGGGCTCATGGCATTAGGATGGTTGTTCGTGACAGCTTCAACCGTGCCAGATGATGAGCAAGTAATTTAGCAAGCTATAAAAATAGAAGCATCTGTATATTGAAGCACTTTAGATAACAATGCTGTACTTTTCAGCATCATAGCATTTTTAATTATTCTTCCATTTTTCAGAGGGCCTATTCATTATTGCATGTGTAATACATTTACACTGTCTCTACCTTACAAAGTTAACCATGTGAAAATGGCTATCTGGGGAACAAACCTATAGCTAACAGCATTTGAAATTTTAGATAAAGGGAAAATTCCCCTGGCTCAGAATCACCAATTTTTTTTTTTTCTGACTGTCAGTATGCTCTTATGCTCTTAGTCACTAATATCCATACCTTCTCCTTCACCACTGAATTTTGCCACATTTCTTTCCATATAGAAATTAGGTTCCTCTCTAATGGGGATGTATTTGCAGTCCTCCATGCACCCTTTGCAGTGCATGAAGAGAGGGAAGGAGGGAGGAAGCCCAAGTGACAGCCCATTCCCACCTGTGTGTCTTCCTCTGTCTGCAAGCCCAGGACAGTGGTGAAACTCCAGACCTTCCAGCACCTCCAGGCCTGGCTTTTCCTTCAGGACTGGCATCAGGAAGCCTGCACCTGTCCTCTTTGTTCCCTGGTTCTCACTATAAGGCTTCAGAGCCCTGTAACTCTTACACAGCTGTGTTGTGAAAGATGGTGTTCAAGCTCCCTACTTGGTCTGTCTGAAAAGTCTGTAGCCCTGGTATTTGCAAAGGGGTCACATTTAATGTCCTTCCTTGTTAGCCCAGTTAAATCATCTGTGAATAGTTCTGTCTGATCAGGTTTATTTCTGCAAACCTTTTCATCTCTTTGACCTTTACAGTTTTCTGTGTTTACCATTATATTACACAGGCAACCAAACTTTCAGTACCATCACAGAGATATTAAACCAAAGTTTAATACTTATCATTGTGAAAGTTTTCTTTGGTTCTACACATATTTTTTTTTCTATTTTTCTTTCATCCTTGGTCTTTCAGAGCCTCTCAAGCATTTGGAGAAATTCCTGTGGTGTTGCCCTAAAACATGGTAACATAACAGCAGTCATATATCTGTGACTGTATACATAGATTGAGCCATTTCATATTCAGCGTTTATTTAGAAATTGTAATTGCATTTGCCCTTCTGTGCACAAACTTCTATATTTCTTCCCAATTTATCCGTAAACCAGTTTTGGTTCCTGACCACTGAATTCCCTTCAGTCTGTAAAAAGCCTTCAGGCAACTGAGCTATCAGCACTACATTCATTTTTTTTCCCCAGTGCTCTTTTAGCAGTGCCATGAGACTTCTTAGCAAGGCAGCTGCACTTGGCCATATTCCAGTAGATGCCTTTGAGCACATGGGCTTAATTTCCTTCCTCATAGTAGACCATTTAAATCTGTCTTTTCTTTTTTAAGGCACTTGGAATAGTTCTGGTTTTTAGTAGAAAAACAAATTGCAACAGTAAATCTTTTTTAACTAGTGTGGAGTAAGGAGCAAAATTAATGAATGTAATGTCATCGACTCAAACCCCAGTGAAATATATCTGTGACACTTCAGTCCTAAATCTCTACCTGCATTTATATATTTATGCCACCCAGGATGTGCACATCAGTTTGTGTAACACATAAATAAAAAAACAGATTAATTTTTTGAAGTATATTAATTCAATTCTGTCTTCATATAGCATATCCGTGAACTGTCATTATACTGGCAATATTTTTGCTCTGTTTTCAATTTTTGCAAAGTTCCAGGATACTTTCCTAAACTAGGGAATTTTTAATAAGCCTCCTCCTGCCAATAGCCATTTCATGGCCTCTTCTCCTCCCCGCTCTCACAAAGTTGCACTGCTGCCTCATAAGACTCAGGGAGGCCCACAGGGCTAGGAACAGACTTTTGTGTCTTTGATGTCTAGGGGTTTTTGGATTGGTCGCAATCCAAGCCTTCATCTACAGTGCATTTGTGCTGGGGAAAATTCCACTGAATTTAGTGAAGCTGATGAAACTCATAGAAACGCATTTGTTCAAAAATTCAGTTTTGTGAAGTAAATAATATGCCATGAAAAATGTCAGTGTGATAGCTGAGCTGTGATGTTCACTGTATAAATACTTCCTAGCACCTTGTGACTCCCAGCTAGAAAAACAACAGAGCAAACAGCAAGATGAACATACCAGTGACCAGTGGCTTTAATAGGCTGGACAATGTCTGGGTATTAAACATCTGCAGTGTCTGGAGCACTGGTGGCTGCAGATGCTGTACACTTCCCATTCTCACAATGGATATCAGAGGACTTTGTTCAGAGAGAAGGAGTAGAAACTTCTTCACCTGATGTCATTCAGCACCCACTCCAGACCAGCCACCCTTACACTGGATGAACCTCTTTGCCTGGAGGTGCCAGTTTCCCCAGAATGCAGAGGAAGCCTACTTGATGATGTCAGCTTGGTTAGGCTACCTGCAAGGGACCAAGTCTAGGACAGCAGAACACTTCAACACAGGCACAAATCCCTGTGGCTCATCTAAGTGATGAGTATCCATTTAATTTATCATCAGTTTACATGAGAGTCGGTCCAGTGTGTGTATGTTTACATTTCAGAGTGTGCTTAGTTCAGGGACTGGGGTGGTTTGCTGTACTAGTACTTCAAAAACTGATGTTACATCTTGGCAGCATGTTCAGTGGCTGTTCAATACACATTGTTCATACACTGCAGCCATATCCCACAGGGAAAAGCTGTACCAACCTAGTGCATTCAAAAAATAAATCTAGTATTAAAAATACTTACCTGAGGAAGTATTTTCATATCATTAGTGAAACATGACTTAAGAGCAATCTGGACTTCTTAAAAATCTCTGGATATTGAAAAAGTCAGCAAACATAATGAAAACATTAAGAATTTCAGACAAAATGGTGAGAAAACAGGCATATAATAAAATTAATTTGTACTGGAAACTCTTAACCATAGCAATCTTAACCATTGCAGTCAAGCCTCAATGAAAACTACTCCCTGAGTAATTTTTAAAACACAGATTTTTTTTTTTGCTTCTGAAGTTGGATGTACATGTTGCAGTTCTTCTACTCTTCTTCCTCTTTCATTAAGTTGGTTTAGAATTACTGTAATTTTCAAAGTGTTCATTATGTTCAGAGCCCTTTAGCATGCAGTGAATCTGTGCCCTCATGGCCTTTAGGTGAAGTCCACATGTGTAACCATTGTGCCAGTCTTTTTGCCTACTGCTCTATGCTGTTTGCAAATACTCCCTTGACAAAGCCATAGTGATTACTTCTTTGTGATCTGCAGACTAGGTCTTCCCTTCTTCTTTAACACTCTGGACACTTAAAAAGCCTTGTTAGGCTTTTGTCTTCTGGATCTTTTTACAGTGTTACATCCTAAGCTAATGATACTGTAGTATTTAAAGAATTTCCATTTTTTCAATATTTAATAAACTGTAGTTAAAATTACGTTGGACAATATTGTCAACAGCTGAGTTTGAGTTAATACAAAATCAGATTCCTGGGGCTATAATTTGATATAAAACTGTTGCATTATTATAATCACTGGGATTTAATTTAGGATTATACACCAACACTGACTTGGGAGTTAAGTCCTATGAGCGAGAGAAAATTAGGCTGACACACGCTACAGTATGTACCTTCCACATTTTATTTTGCACATACAGATTAACTAATAGTCTTACTATAATAATAATAATAATAGCCCTATTCTGATTTTAAACTTCAGCAGCTCTGTTTATTAGTAGAAGTTATTACTGGCTTTCACTGGCATGACATCACTGGCTTCCTATAGATTCCCTTTTCTCTGGGCAGAAGATACATTGTAGCACATGACTCCGGACATCACAAACTAAATGAATTCTCTAGGGAAGACTATTTTGTTTCAGTAAATCAAGCTCATAGCTGAATCTATACAAGCAATAGAAGCTGCAGGTATGCATCAAGGTCCAGCATGGACCACAACTGTGTATGTAATATTCCGGGAGTAAAGCCAGGTTAGAGCGATCGCTGTTTCTCCGGTTGATGGCAGTGACCTGCTTTGAAGCCTCAAATTACAGTGATCAATTTCCAAAAGGGCTCTGAACGTAATTACTGCCTCGTGGGACTCCTTGCTGAAGGATTTGCAAGAGGGTAGTGTTTTATATTAATTTGCATAATAAATAATAATAAATTTATTTTTTCAGAGTCACTTTTCTGTGAAGAAAGGAGCTGCGGCCTTGGGTATTGGTACAGATAGTGTGATTTTGATTAGATGTGATGAAAGGTAAGTAAAGATGCCAAATATACCTTTTATTGTGGTGCATAACAGGATCATCAGGTGCTCATCTCAGAGAGAGTATGTAGGATGTGGTCAGCAGTTGGTATAATTCATCATAGCACTGTCATCTTCATCAGCTTTACACTTGTTTATCCCACTTGAGGAACTGGCTCTGTTAGTAGCTTCTTTATGGGTCCATTTTTGGAGTTCATAAATGATCTTAAAAGTTCCTTTCCTCAGAGGTTTCTGATTTTTTTTTTTGTTTCATTCTGATGTGAAACAGGATATCAAACTAATATAATTCTTTACATTTTGTGCTAAGAAACCAGGAGGAAGCTTGTTTTGGTCAAATCAGACTTTCATATTTTGATCCATTAAAATGAGCTGAAGTGGGCCTTCTAGAGGAATAAAATATTTAGGAGCATTTGCTAGTATAATCTTACTACTTCAAGCCCCCACCATCTTTCTCAGCTGGATTGCATTTCCCTCAGTGTCCTTGATAGGGGCATGTTTGTGATAGGGTGTGAAGAGAAGGATCTTGGCAGTACTGGTGGGAAGCATAGGCTAAGAAGGATGGTGGTCCCTGTAAATCAACAGCTCAGGAGGCAACTAATCTGCAGCTCACACAGAGCTCTGAGAAAGGGTGGTAGGTAACTTACTGCTTAACTCAACCAACTAAAAGGTATCAATTCTCTGTGAAAACCCATTTTGAGAAAAAAGTATATAAACAAAATCAACATGTTCTGATAAAAATGTTCTGGTTTAGGGAAAAACACTTTCTATGGGCTTTGGTAAAAAAAAAAAAAATGGAACAATTCTTATTGATTCTGTTGAGTTTTTCCTATAGAAAATGCTATTTGAGTCCCTCCCTGTTATAAGGTGTTGAATTAATTACATCTCTAACAGAAATGGAAGGCTTTGCTGCTATTAAAATTCTCTGCTCCCACATAAAAAACAAGCATCAAGTAAGCAATTTACAGTGCTAATCACAGTGTCTGCGTATTGACTTACAGTCCTATTATCTCTTTATTAACAAAAGACTGAACACACCTTGAAGAGGATTTAATGATGTCAGAACAACCAACACATTTCAAAATAAATCCCCAGTTGTTTCTATTCACCAGAGATGGATGTGGATTAATGAAGGCGTGTCTTCTTTTTCTTCTTGTGCAAATTCAGCTTGATGCTTTTCTGTGAAGACCACCAAGGTTGGCCTGCCCATGCTGAAGTAAACAGCAGGATTCCTGTGTGTCTCACAGACACCACAGGGGCACAGCAGACAGTCAGGGACAGAGCAGATTGTTTGCTGGTGTGGATTGTTTGATGTGGGCTGGTGTGGTTGAGAAGACCCCTTGTGAAGATGTGGGCCTGTGGAAGGAGCACGTCGATATCTTTTTGATGCTTTCAGTGTGACCAAGCATATTTCCCTGTGCCTCTTTCCCATTCTGACCCACACCTGCCAAGTTTGCCTTGTTTAGCTGGTAAACCTTGACACTGTTGGGTATTGCACACTCCTGGCCATGAATTCCAGCATCTAGTTGATGTGACATGGGGCTGGATAATGACTTGCTTTGGTAAAAAAATTTGGGCAGTGAAAGCTTCTGCCCAGTTCTGTGTATGTTTCCATGCACAAGCTCACTAAACCAGAAACTATTAAAGATCAACATCTAAATTATGTTTTGAAAAGGAATTTATTGCCCTCCTTTGACATGGTTTTATTTTCTTTATTCCTCTAATGATCCCAGGAACATTTTTTGAGGATTAGACTACTACTGCTTTTTTCTGTTCATGTACATGTGTCTGGGGGGAGCTCACAAGGAGCTGAATACTCTTTAGACCTTCCTTGCACTTCTGCAAGAAAAATCAGTTAATTTTTAGATTTTTAGAGCTTTTTTTTTTTTTTTTAGTTATTCTTTCCATGTTTTACTGTTTTGAATATGCAGGAGAGATTTTGCAAAAAAACTCACCAGTACAAAACCATTTCTACTTAAATAAATACCGTCTTACTGTAAATTATGTGAGGATGGAAACTTACAAAATCAATAGTATCTTATTACAATAAATTAATAATTTTTAAAAAGGACATGCATCCAAATGTCATGAAAACAGTTCAAGGGTTTATATGCAAAAGGAAGCTAAAACTAATGAGTTTATTAGTTTCCACTTCATTTTGAGCTCTAATTAAGGTTCTTTTTTTATAGCAGCAGGAAATGAGGGCCTTGTGAAAGAAAAAATCTGAAAAAATCTTTTAAAATTTATATATCAGTCTAAATGTACAACATTCAAAGCCGGTGAAGACTTTATTTCTGTAATATGGGAATCTATCATGTTGGTATTGCTGGTATTCATATTGCCTCTTCTTTTATAGACATGCTTGTGTTTAAAGCAAAGAAAACCATAGCCTTAATATTCAGTATCAGCACTGTTTTATCTTGCACCTACTTAATTTACAGGATTTCCTAAATTAGCCTTCAAGCCTTACCCCACTGAATCTGCAGTAGATGGTTCATACTGGAGGTGTTGCAAATACTGTCAGTGCAAAGAGCCTGACAGTGCATTTAGCGAGTCTAGACTGGCAGCTTCTCACACCCTGCTTTCAGCAAATGCAAACATGTAATTCACTAAACCGTGGGAAAGTCACCCCACAATGAGCTCATCCCTGGGAAGGGAACACAGAGACAACTGCTGGCAGCACCACTGAGTTGCACTGCTCAAGGCTGTGCAGCTCAGCTGGCATTTTCTGTGCCTGCTGAGAGAGGACCACGGCATTTGGCACCCTGTGAACTGCTTGGGACACTGAGCCTCCTCCTGGGAGACTGAAGCTTATTCCCAGGACTGTAACTTCAGCCAGGACCAAGAGGCTCCAAGGAGCAGCATCAGTCTTTAATGAGGTGGCCATGAGAAACTTTCTCTCAGTTACCATCACCATATTGATGCAAATATATTGATTAAATAAATAGGGTAAAAACTCAGACTAATGGACAGAGTCTTTCTGTGCTCTTCAATGCAGTTTAACTCTTGGGCAAAAAAGTCACTTTGCTCCTTCTTTGGGTTTCCTATTAAGTGAAGAAGTAACAGCTAAAGTTGATTTCAAGATCAAGTTACTGATATAAGTCTCTCTTGCTCCAGAGGGAAAATGATCCCATCAGACCTTGAAAGAAGAATTGTTGAAGCCAAACAAAAAGTAAGTTTACTAGCTTTTCTGCTTCCAAAGAAGAAAAAGACCCAATAGAATGATAAAGCCAGTTGTTTACTTTCCTTGGTAAAACAACACAGGCTTGCCCATTAAGTTTTGATTTATTTCTTAGAAATGTAGCCTGCCAATTAATGAGGCAAGAGTTGCTGAGAAAATAGGTTTACAACTACTTTATAATATCCATGACCTATTTGGCTTTCTTTTTTATATGATGTTTTGCATAACATCCTCCTCTTCTATATTATCAGCTTATGATGCAGCTTCTCAGCTGAACATTGTCAAAACCTGAGTCATCATTCTGGAAAATTTGTTTTATTCTAATACATTGAAAATACATTTCATAGACTCACCAAATGGAAGGTGAACTGCAATCCACATATCGCTAAAAATGGACACACTTTTGTATTTGTTCACTGAGAGAAGCTAGAATTAAAACATCAGATATGCAGTGAACTTTCTTCTTTCCCTGTGCTTTCAGCATTTATATTCACTAGACACACAGCAGCCAAACCTGATTAATCTTCATTAAAAGCACAAATCTTCAAGCCACAAATCTTCATTAAAAGCACATTTTTTTCCAAGAAAAACAATACAGTAGATAAAAAAATAAGGCAAAATGGTAATAGAGTGCCAGGCAAACCTAGTGACTGTTGCAGAAGGAAGTTTGGACTTTTTTGATGGTTTGAACCCCAGCTCTGCAAAAAAAAGAAGTAGCCACTCTTGGCCTCTAAGTACTCCTTATGAAATCAACATAACTAAAAATGAAATTAAAATGAAACACTGCTACAAATTCTAGCAGACCCCAGTTCTCATAGTGCAGAAGTGATGGCTGGTGGGTGCTCTGCTGTGAGGGACAGCATTTAGCAGAGGGAGTTCAGGAGATGGTCCCTGGCCTCTGTGGAGGCTGCTGCTTTTACCTTTGAGGAGCTGTCTCCCTGCTCTGCGGGAGGGAAGGGGCTGGAGCCCCACACTTCCCCTGCCCACTGGCCCAGGAGACACCCTCAGACACGATGTTCCACTGACAGAACTGGGTTACCATGTGGCCAGACACTCACTGGGATAATTGCAGTGCAGCCCAGGGCACAGTCCACCAAAAATGTTTCTCTCCCTGTGGTGCCTGGTTGAAGTTTGTTTATGTGACATCCTGCAGTGCAGATTTTTTTGTTTCAGGCAGGTGGTGTGAAGCAGAGTTGTTCTGTTGAGCCCTTACCTGTCTCATGCATCCCAATAAATGGAGGATACTGGTTTGGAAGTTTGCTGCCACCTTAAGGTAGAAACTATAATATCGCTGGCATCTAAACGTGGAGAAAAGCAGTGCAACAGAGCAGGGATGGCCTCTGACTTGTGGGGTCACTGTGGGGGCAGCACAAGGAGAGCTGGGGCTGCCAAGGGATGAGGGGGCTGCAGCACTCTGACCATGCATAATGTCCCTCTGCTCTCTTGCAGGGATTTGTTCCTTTTCTGGTGAGTGCCACAGCTGGGACAACAGTGTATGGGGCATTTGATCCTCTCATAGCTATTGCAGACATCTGCAAGAAATACAAAATCTGGATGCACGTGGATGTAAGTACCATCATACGTGGAGGGTTGGATTACAAGGTGCATTAACATTAATTTATTCGTTTTGGAGAGTGTCATTTTGTACAAAACCCATTGTATTTAGTTCCTGTAATTAAGTCTGACATTCAAGCACTGACTTCCCACTCCTCTGAAAGGCTCAGGTCAGGGGGATATTTTAGGAGCTCTTACTGTAGTTGTACTTGTAGCAACTGGGACACTTAAGTTGACCTAGTTTGAGTGCTTTTGGCTTTGAGCTTTATCTTTAAATGCCATTAGTAAAGAAATACATAAGAAGCATACTGAGCTGAGCTCCTGCAGCTGCTGCAAAATGAATATATGAGGAAAAGGATACATTTGTCTGGAATAAAGTACTGCAAATTGCTGATCAGGTTAATGCAAGTGCTAGGGAAATTTATCAGATTGGCTTCTTAGCTTTATCCAGGCTCTTGCCAAGAAATCTTTCTGAAGGATCATCTTTCAGCCCTAGAATATATTCTGTGTCATTTTTGCAAATCCTTTCTCCAAAAAGGCTTGGTAATTGACTTCCCATAGGTTTGGGAGTCTTGATTTTGAATTACTGTGTCAGCCAAAGTCAGTCCATTCAAAGGAAGAATTTGTATTTACCTTAAATACTTCTCAGTCACATGAAACGCCTGCTTGTCCCAGATCTCTCTGAGGAAAGCAAATGAGTAGAGGGTCCAAAATATGATGAAAATCCCCCAGAGCAGCTGAGATCCTAGCCTGGTTTGTTATTATAACTTAGTGACTACAAGAGGAAAGGCAGCTGACCCAGGAGCAGATCTGCAAGTCTTTAATTACAGCATGGGGCAGCCCCGTGTGCTGGTGTCAGAGGAGGGGGCGAGTGAGGGGTTTGCAGATGATGAGGGTGGGAGCCTGGATTAAGGGTTATTAACTGCTGCTTCCAAGCTACTGGAAGAAAATTGTTAGCACAGCTCATGCCTCAGGCCCCAGCTGCCTGGTCATTTTGGAATGTGCCACATCAGTGATATAAAAAGGATTCCAAACTGATGGGAAAGCACAGATGTCATCACAGAGGAAAGCAGAGTTCTCATTAAGATAATGTGCCTTGCCTTCCAGGGAGCATGGGGTGGTGGGCTCCTGATGTCCAGGAAACACAAATGGAAGTTAAATGGCGTCGAAAGGTATGGTTTACTAGTATCAATAAAAGACATTTATTAAATGCATTTTAACTTACTTGTGATTACCAGAGCAATGTCTGTAAAAATCAAGGATCAGTGTTATCTCTGAGATGCAGTTGGAAGAAATCATATAAACTGTCCTTCCAGTTGAAGCAGCATTGCAGAGTGCCTTTGTGCTACAGCAGTGTGGCAATTTGTTTTGAAGTACAAACAGCAGACCTTCCATGCTTGTTTCTGTTCTCCCACCATGCATTCACGGGTCCAGAGTGGTTTCTGCAGCCTTCTCTGATTCAGCATCCGATGTGAATTAGCAATTTCATTTCTCTAAGAAGTGAATCTTGTAGGTCTTGTACACTGAAGTATAAAACTTTAAGATGTGGGTGCACCTGCAGTTAGGACAGATGTCTTGCTCTCCTGCTCTGTCACTTTTGGAGAGAATAGCCCTCTCCAGATGGTGTTATTGATGCGTTGAGTAAATCTGTGCCTGGATATATACACTGTTGTAGTCATGAGCTCATAAACATTGCAGATAATGCAGATGAACATAAGTGATGCTAGTCCAGGCTGGAAGGACTGAGCTTAAACTTAAAAATATCTCCAAAACATTAAGTTAAACCATGGAAATCCTTTCCATAGGATGCTGAGATTTATCTATGTTCAGGGAAAGACAAGAACCATTCAGGATTTCTGTGAGCCACAAATGAGTGGAAGCTCAGAGAGTATTTAGAGAGATTTCGTAGGTGCTTGCCCTGTTTTGTATTCTTCCCAGTCACCTGTTTAGTCCACTTTCTAGAGGCAGTATAACGGGCTGTATGGAGTCACTTGCATTTCTGTACTTACTGAAGCTCATGATGTTTGAGAGTAAAGCATTATTCCCTTTCTCCTTCTTTATCACTAAATCAAACTGCTGTTCCTTACCAATTAAAATCGCAAACAACTTCCTCACCCTGATCCTGGAGATCAGAAGGATACCTTGATGATTCAGTTATTTTCTCATATATCTCTTATCCAAAATTTGGAAAGCAGCCAATGATTCTATTATTTCATTTAGTTAAGACTGCCTACAGCAGTCCTGATTTATACATCATGCGTTAAAAGAACATATATCCAAATATCCAGCAAACAAAAATCTACCTCGTTGCTTTTGAGGGCAGAGTATGAAACCAAAGGTTTGCCTCCCAAATTGCTGTCCAAATTGTGCTGGAATGAGAGGTTAAGGTTAAATCTACTTTGGAGCATTTTCCACATAATATGCTTTAGATCCAGAACTCCACTGGATTTTATTAAGTGCTTTGATAAGTACCATCTCAATATGTTTGGCAGTGAATTAAGGAAATTTGGTATTTTGAATGCTGTTCCTCTGCTTGCTGGACACAGCGGCTCATTTCAATTTGTCCAGATCTCAAGTGTGGGAACCTTTAGTGCAGACCTTTTAAGGACCTTTCTGTTTCATGGTAGATAATGGAGTCATCACAGGTCTGCGTAGAAGAGAACTGAAGCTGTTACTCGTGTTTGATGGGAGAGGGAACATTTACTGCAGCACACTGTGCTCTGAGTAACTCACATCCTTCTGGTAACAGTCAGCCCAGCAGAAATACTCCTGTCACAGGAAGATGAGTTGCAGGGCTGTCCTTCCCATGCCCTCCAGTCTCCCCATGGCAGATTTCAAGGTGCTGGAAGAATACCTGAAGGAAGCACAAGCCCCACTGTGTGGAGTAGATAGGTCTGGCCAACATCAGGAGTTCCAGCCTGGTGTCCCCTGTCCAGAGGCTCAGGCAGGGGGTCACAGCTGCATGAGAAAAGCATGTGTGCAGTGAGTGAGTGCTCCCTTAGAGGGTCTGGGCACCCTTCCCGGGGCTGTGGCTGGTCAGTGATTGCATCAGTCTGTATTTAATGGTGGCTCAGGACCAAATTCTGCCAGTCATGAATCTCTCCTGTCATCCATTTGAAATCTGTAAAGGATTTTTTTTTTTCTATCTTTGACCCATAGCCAAAAAATCACATAGGTTCATGGTGCTCAGTTATTTGGGCAAACATCAGATGCTTTTGGAAAACATCTGTGGATTCCTGTAGATTTTTTTACTTCACTGTTTGTCTTGGTCAGCAATTTCTTCAAACACATACTGAGGACAGAAGCCCAAAATAACTGATAACAAATGAAAAATGGTGGACTTTTATTTTACATAATTAATTATTTATTCTGTGTGCAATTGGTATGTAATTAGGTAAATAAGTGACCATAGGGTAAATTAAATGTTTTAGACAGATAATTCCCATCTGGCTGTTGTCAGTAAGTAACCCTTTTGCTTGAGAAAATGCATACCACTATTGTTACTTAGAGGTCTCTTAAAGAATTTCCGTCTGATTTTGCATAGGCACAAATAAAATCAAAAAGTATCATATCAAGGGAAATTCATAGACCTGAGTGAATGTTCAGAACCCTTAGCTTTGGTGTTGTAATCAGATGACTGACTGAGCTGATAAAAAGCTGCCAAATACTCAAAAAGCCAAGCCAAGTGGCCAGATGTTGCCTGTGGAAGACTGTTCCGTACAGATTTTGCATCAGGCACTTGCACAGTCCCATTTAAATAGCAAAGAAGAAAGCACAGAAGTGCTGCCTGATGTCCATGTGAATTTTGAAGTTGCTTGCTTTGAAGGAGTGGAAGCAATTTGGCAGGAGGTGCATAAACCTGTAGCAGTGTCTCCAAGTCCTACAAAGGAAAACACTGCTAGATTCTAACATGCTCACCTCTGTTCACATCAGTGTTACCTGCAAGTGTGTCCTGGGTCCTTTAAGTTTTCACATGCCTCAGTTGACTGATTTATACCAATTTATACCATCAAAATACAAATCACTGCACTAGATGAAATCATGTGCACTATATGTCCGTGACAGCTTGCCAAATAAGATGCAGATATATACATTTATCAGCTAACTCATCATATGTAACAACAGTAATTATAAAATAGCCAGTCAAGCATAACACATAATTAAAACAATAAACAACTGGACAATCTTCCATTCAGCCCTCACCACAGTCCCAAATGCCTCTTCTCTAGACAATATTGTGTCAGCTCTCTGTTTGTTCCCAAAACCTAGGCTGACAGCAGTTTTTCCAGCACATGTGTCCTGAAGGGGGGCAGGGTCAGAGGATCAGACTCTTTTCTGGCAAGATGGGTCAGTTCCATACTTAGTACTGTAGTTGTGTGAATTGCTGTAGCCAAGCAAAAATTAGGGAGCTATAAAAATTTGCCGTCATCAGAGCAACAAGAAAAATTACCTTGGGCCAGCTTTTCCAGGTTACTCAGAGACTTAGTGATACCCAGAAGTATTTCAAAGAATTTTTTAAATGCCTGTGTGAGCTAGTAACTAAAATCTTGCTGAAACTGGAATCAGAGGGAGGGAGATCTGCTAGGTTGCCAGCTTCCTATCTGCATCTTTAATTGACTGTGAAATTTTAGAAAGCTCATCAGTCAAGTGCGTGTTTTTAGGAAGTTTGCCCTATGTTTGTAAAGTATGGATGACTCCCCAGAAAGTTTAATGCTGATTAAATTTAGTGGATAGAGCAATTATCCTGTGGTAATTTGCCAGGATTGTTATCCGAAAGCCAACTGGAGTGGATTAGGTCCCCTGTGAAGGCATTGCTTTCCTAATATCAGCCATTATTATTTTTAGCTTTGGTTGCTCAGAAAAAGGAAAAAAGTGAGTATTACTACATGTTTGGTATTATTCTAATTATTTCTAAATGTCTCTGGGGTTTCATCACATAGTACAATGTCTATTTCATGTGCTTCTCTGTCCCAGGGCTAACTCAGTAACCTGGAACCCTCACAAGATGATGGGCGTCCCACTGCAGTGTTCAGCCCTGCTAGTAAGAGAAGAGGTATGTCCCCATATACGTTCTTCTCTGCTTCTTTCTGGCATTTTACTTCTGAAAATCCTGAATATTTTCTTCATAACTGTGCCATAGCTAATACTTGATAATGTGATGGGGATTATAACAGGAACTGAGAAAAGACCTCTGTTTACATGCTTCAGCCATGACTGCAGAAGGAATTAAAGCAGATATTTAGCAAAAATGAGGCAATCAGTGGCAATATCTCTACAGAGTTTTGTGCCTTGCCATTCTAAATGTCCATGGTTAAGTTGTGGCTGCATGACTGTGTAACCCCACTAGTTGCTGTGCAGCATAAGATGTAACTGAAGGTGAACTCTGGTCCTCTTGAGGTGAAAGTCATGGTTTACATGCAGCACAACATTTGGTCCAGAATCAAGGCATCATTACACTTTCTAGACTTTTATGATATTCCTACCCAGCTTTGATCTATATATCCACTTCAGGGTACATAGAAGTAAAAATGGAACACTAAATGCACTTGGAATAAAAAGTAGACGTTTCATTTAGTGCTAGAATTTGAATTACCCTTCAAGCCTGTAATTTTCACATAACCATCTCTGACTGGGACAGCTGCCGTACAGCCACCACTTAATAGACCAGCTATCAAAAAGCTGGTGTCTGTTTTGCTAACAGCTGTACAACAGATTGTATACAAAGTGATTTCACTTAGGAAGAGAGAAACTGGCTTTTATTTGCCCTCTGGGTCAGTTCCCCAAGACAAAGCCTGCCCAGCTGAAGTCAGTACCATCCCTGACTTCTAGTGAGAACAGATGGTTCAGATTAGGAGAAAGTCAATTCTTTTTCCCCCCTCTCATTTTGCTATCTCAGTTTTGAGTTACACATAAAGATTAGACTTGATGATAAACAGCCATGTTATGATTCTTCTTCAACTGGAAATTGCCATTTTAGGCAACAGCCCTAAGGTATACCATAAACTTGGTTGAGATCTTAACTAGAGCCAGAACGTGGCTCTCTGCATTTTACTTAAAAAGCTAAAAAGGAAACCTCATGCTTTTATGAGCCAGGTTTCCTCACCTTGATGGCTTCTGTCCCTCCCACAAAGTTACCTCTTAGAATGGTATGTTGCAGCCCAGAAATAGGTCTAGCTGGGTTTTTAAAGGCCATATGTTCTTCTGTTCAAAGCTTTCTATACCGCTTAAGCATCCAATCTACAGCTGTGGACTTTGCAGAAAAGAACTGTTCCTACAAAGAAAGAAAACAATAAAAATCAGAATTTTAGAGACCAAAACAATTGAAAAGTCCTGTGATATTCTTTAGATTAGTCACCAGTTGCCTTAGTCTGACTCAGAAAAGAAGCCTTCAAAGGAAAGGAGGAAAAGGAACCAGAACAAAGAATAAAAGGCAAGATCCAAAAATTAGGTTAAGCATAAGAATGCTAAGAAGCACAATGTCCAGCTTTTTAAAAAAATTATTTGGATCTGGGAGTGGATTACACATTGCTGGATCAGGTACCAAGGCATCTTGGGTACTGATAGGGATTAATCCATTGAACAACTAAGTCTAGTTTTGTGCTTTTTTTTTAATCTTCCTTTTGCGCTTGGACATATATTCGACTGAATTTGGGTGTTTGTAATTTTTCACCCAAAGCAATCCTCAAAGCAGTAGTCAAATCTGTGTTTGTGTCAACATCCCTATGCTTGTGTCTTTGTGCCCATAAGGGACTGATGCAGAGTTGCAATCAAATGCATGCTTCCTACCTCTTTCAACAAGACAAGCACTACGACCTGTCTTACGACACGGGAGACAAGGCTTTGCAGTGTGGACGGCATGTTGATGTCTTCAAGCTATGGCTGATGTGGAGGGCAAAGGTAGGACTGCCTGCTAAACATTTGTTTGTATTAAAATAATGCACACCAGATACACTTGAGGGTTTCTTTTCTGTAATCATAATTTTAGAAAATACCTGACCTGAATTTCACATATATAACATGAAAGAAAGAACATTATTATTTTCTGGGGGTTTTATACTTTTAAGGACAGAGCTTCAAAGCAGCACACGTGATTTTGAAACATGAACTGTATGGCTTTGCATAGCATTTGCCTTGTGTAACTGTAGGAGTCTAACAGCATAAATCATATACCTAGGAATGTTGTTACAAAGATTTCTGGAAATAAAAATATGTTTTAATTATATTCAGAAATTACACATGGCAAATCAGGACCGGGATACCTAGTTTCATTGCATGCAGTAGATATGAAGTAATCTTTTGAAGGAGTAGAGGAAAACTTACCAAAATCTCTTCACTGGGAAATCTATAAACACTAGTCTAATGATTACTTTATCTATATTGCTAAATACGTTCTTGTGTGTATTTATTGTCAGGTTGCCTAAGGTTAGAGGAGATGACATCACTGTTTTCATTTCCAGAAAGCCTTAAAGATTCTCATGTGCTTCATTAAACCTCTGAGGAGGTGTGGGAGTCTGTAAAGGAGGATGCAATAGCTGTAATGCTAACTGGGGTCTGCAGAGTGGCAGGCGATTTTAGCCACGTCTCTTTTACTCCAAGCCTTTCTCCCATGGCTACCTCTACTCTGTTTTGAAATCTTTATACACAAAGGGATAATGACATGGGCTTTTTAAGTCAGTTCTGCACTGCCAGAACAGATTTAGCAGGGACATGCATCCATTACTCAGAGACATTTCTCCTAAAGCCCATTTTTTCAATATGCCTTGTACTGCTTTTTCTCTTCTCACACTCTGCTTGTAATATTACCATTACAAAATAGGGTGTGTGTTTCTTAAAGAGCTTTATCTATTCCAGCTGTTTATTCCCCTTCCTCCCTCTTGAAGCTGCATCTTTTGTTTGAGGCATCACAGTTGGTGATTGCAGGAGCAATTATAATGACACAGAGAGGATTATGACTTCTGCCAGAGAAGAAGAAACAGGGTTTTCTGCAGCTCTTAAAAACACAGCTTCTGAGTTTGTATGGTATCTGTTAGAAAAGAAGAGAGAACAACACTACAGAGGCAGGGTAATATCTAAACAAAGCGTGCATTTTCACAGGCATCAGACTGGGCTCTAAAAGTGCATCTACCCATTCTGTGCTTAACTGAAAAAGAAAAAAATATTCTTGGGAAGTCCTGAGCATATAATTCCTGGAAGATGAAAATCCCCTATCCTGAAAATAGTGGGAGACTCCCCATGTCTGGAAGTCAACACCTCCTGAAGACCCCCGCTCTGTGCCAGTCCAAGATGTCCAAAACCATCCTCAGCCTCTCTGCAAAATCTTCCAAAGGCACCCTTTGAGGTGCTATTCAGGTTCTCAGCCAAATACTCCTGAGCACCAAGCAAGTACCTGATGGTTATTTTGTAGAGTTGGCTATAGGGGTGTCAGTGGCAAGAGCTAGAGACAAATGAGCTCTGCTTATCAAAGTGCCCTTCATCACATAGAATCAGACCCTTGATCTCACAGAGATTTCTGAGAGGTGACTTCTGCTGGTGTGTTGGCAAGTATTGCACGGTCCTTTTGCCCTTTTAATTCACAGAACAGATATTTATGTAACTTCTTTTCTTCATCTCTCTGTAAAGGGAACCACAGGATTTGAAGCACAAATTGATAAGTGCTTGGAACTTGCTGAATACCTATACAATAAAATAAAGAACAGAGAAGGGTATGAAATGGTGTTTGATGGAAAGGTATGTAGTGCAACTTCTTTTTCTCACTTGGTCACCAGTCTTTGCTTCATTACCTATTGGGATGCTAACAACAGGTCAAATCAAACAGCATGAGACAGAAAACAGGGACCCTTGTAACAAAACCTCTTGTGCCAGTTCCTCACTTCCTCATGAAATGCAGGGACAAGGGAGATGAAGCAGCTGTGCGTAAGTGTTCAGTTTGCTCAGTTTAACCCTGCTGAAACAAAACACTGGTATCTCAGCCTAACACAACCCACAGAGGCACAATGAGAACCAGCTCTTATGTTATAAAAATAAGTTGCAGTTTCCTAATAGCAAAGTCTGTTAGGAGTGGGTGTACAGTACCCCACAAAATGCACAAAAAATGCACAAAATGTCAACTAGTTCTTACTTTATGCCTTTCTGTATAGCGGTCCCATAGATGTTAAATGAGCTAAGATGCTGTGGTGCATGCATATTAATACAGCAGCTAGCTGAATCAAATTGAGAAGTAATAAATTTCATTAAATGTAAGAAAATCTTAGACTATCTTATGTAGCACCTGTGGCTCCTGTTTATAGAATCAGATTCTGTATTATTCTGTCATGTAATAAAAGTAAATGACACGGTCCTCACCTCTTAATTATCTGTAATAGACTCTTGTCTTAGCCACATGATCCCTTGAGCCCCTGGAGGGGACAGGAGCTGCAAAATCCAGATGCCTTTCAGAAAGGCATAAATATATTTACCCAGCTGGATGATGTGTTTTTGCATCTGACACCCTGGGAATAAATTGCTTAAAATTATCTTTTGTGCATTAATAACGATGATGACTCCCAGTGGACCACAATAATGAAAACCATTGACTGCTGTCACACGATGATGTATGAGAGGGAGGGAAGGCATGAACTTAATTGCAATTGAGATATTATGAGCATTTCTTACAACGTAAGCCATTACTATTCTGTGCTCAGCCTCAGCACACCAATGTCTGCTTCTGGTACATACCTCCCGGCTTGCGTGGAATGGAGGACAGCGAAGAGAGAACGAGCCGCCTGATGAAGGTGAGCAGTGAAACCTTGCAGGCAGGCAATTCCAGAATGATTTCCCAGGGCACAGGGTAAGGGAGGTTCTGGCAAATGACAGCTCCATGGTCGTTTTACTGCAGGTCAGTCTGGCACCACCTTGCTCTGGTCCCCAGGTGTGGTGTTCCCTGGCTCTGCCCGACGCCCAGAGCCTGTATTTGCTCTGTGTTTATGTACTTGAGGTACTCTGAACTGCAGCCACTAAATGCAGCAAGGGCAGCAAAAGCTCAACAACACTACAGCACCCCGGCATAGGAAACCAATTGTAGCCATGTTATGAACAGTAAAAAAACAGCTACTGTGTCCCTGTCAGCAATATTGAGGAAGTAGCAGAGGGAAATTTCCCCAGTCAGTTAAAGAGCACTACAAAGAAACGGGATAAATCGAATGCCTTTTTAATGTGACATTTGTTCCTTACTGGAGGTTAATGTTTTTATTAATATTGGATATAATTTCCTTTCAGCTGCTTGTAGCTCTCCGTCCTCTACAAAAAAAAAAAGGAACTATACTCTGTCTTAATAACAATAAGAGTGATGACAATAACGCAGATAATGATAATAATGACAACAATAATAGTCATCATCATCATCCCCTACTTTCTGTTGCTCTGCAGGTGGCACCAGTGATAAAAGCCAGGATGATGGAATATGGCACGACCATGGTGAGCTATCAGCCCCTGGGGGACAAAGTGAACTTCTTCAGGATGGTCATCTCCAACCCTGCGGCCACTCACCAAGACATTGATTTCCTGATTGATGAAATAGAACGCCTGGGACAAGATTTATAATAACTGGGTATGAAAGTCTGTTCCTGGACCTCTTAAGTAGACAATTAAGTTGTCACAAACTGTGCGAATGTATTTGTAGTTTGTTCCAAAGTAAATCTATTTCTATATTGTGGCGTTGGAGTAGAGTACAGTTTAAAATCAAGAAACATGGCTCCTTTAAAGTCCTTTCCTGAGTTTTAGAATGCCTCCTTAATAATTAGCTGCACAAAAAAGCTTCATTGAAACAAATAAGGAAGACCAGAAGATACTTAGAATTTCATCCCAAATTTTAACACAGTAATTACTTTAAATTAACAACAATCAGACTGAATGATGCCAAAGTTGCCCAAAATTATGACAAAATCGGATTGGGGGAAGTGGGAGTGGGTGGTGAGATGCAGAATATACATGCTGTATGTTTAAAAGTGAAAGGATTTTGCCTTTTTCGTAGTATTAGAACAGAATTTCTAATTTACCTATAGCAACATTTCAAATGTATTTAAATAAGTATAGTTTTACAAAAGGAAATATATATATATATATATAAAAAATCCTATTTTGTAAACTATATATTTTTATTTTATATGGGTTATAAAACTGCAAGTACAGAAGCTGAAAATTAACTGGGATTCTTTTTCTTTTGATGGAGGTGCCTCAAATATTTATTACTGCTTATTTTAAAAGACAAGCCCACGTAATACATTCTTTCTCCATGTCATATGGATTGTACATCTCCAGGGTTGGTTACTGAAAAACCTCAAGAGGACTGCAGCTCTTACAACCACTTAATAAGATCAATTACAGTACAACAATAGGATGCTATTATTCCTAATTATGTTTCCCACGTGGCCTAAGCAGACGCACAATCAATATACAGTGCTAACCAAGACTGAAATAAGGTTGTATTTGGATGGTTTCTGTGTTTAAAAAGCCTATTAAAAAAAAAAATTCACATCTGAGTAAATTCTTATCTCAAAACTATTTCTGCTGTGAGCAGTCCCAAACTACATTGAAAACCTCACAGCTGCATTAAGAAGGTGAAGACTTCTTACAGATGTACAGGTCTGCAAGACAAGGCCTAAATTAAATGTGACTGTAATCTGAGTGACAGGGATGGGGTCTAAGTACAGACTGATTTGTCAAAGGGTTTTCACAGTGCTTGTTTGAACTTCTCAATACAGTGAAGTCAAGATATGGCTACATCTGCCAAAGAACAACCCCTACAGAGCCTCACAACCTCTTTAGAAACCATGGGCACAGCTCTTGCAGAAATTATTTGCTGCATCATTCCTTAGCATTAGAGGTGTCTCTGGCATGGAAACTTAAATTTATCCTTTCTCCCCCCAACATCTGGAAGTGTTGGTAAGAGTTCTGCAGCTTAGACATGTCTACTTATAACCCTACTAAAGTTTTGGTTTTAACTTTGCCTAAATGGCCAATTTGTGTTTGTAAAGCAATATGGTTTTGCTGTCTCTAAAATACTTGAAGACAAAAAAAGAAGTGCAATGTGGGTTTAATTTCATCTAAAATAGATAAATGGAGTATTGATTCAATGTAATATGAGGACATGAAGAGGAAATAAATAGTGTCTGTAATTGTGTTGCCTTTATTATATTGATAGTACTGTTTTGTCACCTCAGATTGAGGCTGTGCACTTTAGATTTAAACTGTACAATGTTGCAAATCAACGTGTTGCTGTATAAGCTTGTACAATATATTATTGATATGTCATTATTTGTGTGGTAGTAGTATTGACTCTTGATGTTGTAAGAACTGCATTCACGCCTGTCCCTCTACTGTATCTTTGCTTGGTGTTAACCTCTCCTCGTCAGCTTCTGGGCACACCCCTCACCTCACTTCAGTGGACTTCCATTGCCACCTGCATTGTGTTCCAAGCCAAGCTGTAGAGGAGATACCAGTTCCATCAGGAAGGCCTCAATGTGACCTCTGCTAAACGTGTCAAAATCAGCAGATTAATCACTGAAATACTCAGTAGAGCAGCAAATTGTATTCTTTTTTCTTGCTGGGAAAAAGGCAAGCAAAGAACTTATAAAGTGAAAATAGGACAGGGACAATGACAAAGGTGATCAGTAGCCCGGTTACATCTTGCATGTGCAATTACGTTTCAAAGTGCTAAGTGCAAACAGCGTATTTATTAGATGTATGTGCCAATCCAAGATTTACATTTGGTGTTCCAGGAGAACCAGCATATTTTTTTTACACATTACTGTACTTACTGCAGCCAGGAAGGAGTGGCATAGCAATCTGTTCTTGTGTTTGACCAAAGTATCTTATCTGTGGTGTTGATCTAAATCCAAATAAAAGTGTAACATGTGACTCTGGGTCTTTTCATTAGCAGCACTGATGAGCACTCTAAGTGTTTATCACTTGTGCCATTTCGGAGCAAGGCCCCAATAAAGAGAATGTTTAATTGGAACTTCTTATGTCTCCTGCTGGATTTTTTCATTATAAGATGCATTCTGTTCACTACTGTAACATAAAAATACCAACTCCACCACCAGACCTTTTCTGAGTCAGTACTCCAGAGCTTTTTTGGAGGCAAGACTCAGCACCAGCATACAAGGGTAAATCTGCCATCTAGTATTCCTGCACTCTATCTTTACAAGATGGATTTAGTTGTTTTTTTTCTCCTCAGACAGCGTCAATTTTTTTTTTGCTTTGTTTTGTCTTTTTATTTCACAAGTGCTTATCCCCAAATTAACCATAGATTCAAATCAGCCTTCAGGACAGCAGTGAAAGCAGTCAGGGCACTTGCCAGGACAGCACAGACTATACAATGGCAACAATTTAAAACAGCTCTGAAGTAAAAAAGACAAAACAACCAATACGAAAACTTAAGATTTTAATCTTTTTGTCTCTCCTAGCCCAAGGCCACCTACCTTCAAAATCTGCCTCCAATCTGCTCTATTACTCTTCCACCCTCTGCAGTGCTGCCCAGTGCAATACCAGCAGCAGAGAAATTATACTATGCTGTTAAAGCCACAGCAGTCTGGAAGCTCATGCCTGAAATGGGATTTTTTCTATCATTTCTTTAAGTCTCTAGCAGAATTTAAGATTAACACCTGTGCTGAATACCTGCACAGAGCCCAGCTAGGAGATCTGTAAGGAAATGGAGGGAGAACTTGTGGGGATAAGTTACTGTCCTCATCCCAGTGAAGCTCTCCATTTGGCACTGGGAAGGGAAGCACTGGTTTAGCCTTTTTGAGGCTACCTCACAGGACTGGATGAAGCTTTGGCTTGTAAAAGTGACTGGCTTGCCTCAATACCCAGAGGTTTATAGTTGCTGGGGGGCGTTAATGCAGAAAAAAACAGTGCAGGTGGGCTCTTGTGCAGCTTCTGCAAATCCTTGGCCCTGGTGCTGTATTGTCAGCCATGAGAGTGGCTTAGGGGCAGATGAGAGGCTGAAGAAGTTGTCAGTCCAGCTGAGGTATTAGTCTGATAAGACAAGATGGACCACCCAGGGACATGGCTGAGGTGGTCATTGGCTCTTTGTGGATGCTGTTTGTTCTGCAATGGCCTCCAGGCAGGAGCCAGGGAGAGCCCCTTGCCTACCCAGCAGCCTATATCTCCAAGGAAGGCAGGGTTAAGTATCAGGTTAGTTGTACTTGACTCATGTGTCAGCATGGCTAAGGAAGGAACAAAGCAAGACAGAGCTCAAGAAGATGGGTATCTTTCATCTGACTTAGCCAGGCTAACTGCCAAGAAGAAATTAATTCTAAATAGAAAGCAAGCCCCATACAAAACCATAGGTCGAATCAGTAACCAGATTCAAGGGTTGTTTGAACTTCTCAAAGGCTCTGTCTTTAACGTGCTAATGTCTGAGTCCTACAGTGTCTGAGCCATCATGTTTCTACCTGGCCAACCTAACTAAAGGAACTAATTCAGACATCAAGGGAAAGCTAAGTGCTGCAGCTGAAAGAATTACAGACCTGACTTTGCACTTTGTTGAAAAGAGAGAACACCTAAAGGTCATGGCACTGGTCATTACAGCACTGTAGGATGCAGGTGTATAGATTTTACACTGTACTTTGGAGCAAGAAATTTGGTCTGAGATTGGAAGAAAAGGAATATTTACTTCTTTTTGTAATAGAATAAAAGCCTTGCTGCTTGAAATTCTTGCATTGCAAGTGAAGATTAAAAAAACCCTGTTCTATAAATTGCCATTTCATGAACAGAGCAAAGGCTGTTTTCTCCAGGCACAGAAAAGACACAAGTCAAGCAAGGATGGAAACCTCCCATTCTCCCACTACTCTTCAACAGCTGTCCCAGCACATTCTCACTCCAGCTGATGGCTGATGCCAAGAATTTCAAAAGCATTCAAATATCTAACTTTAAATCATGTTAACCCAGATTGCTTAATCCCAGTCCTGTAGAGTACTCACTTTTAGTCTGTGGATAATTACTTTAAAAGTATCACTCTAAAAGTGATAACTCACTTTTAGACCTAGGGATAATTTTCCATAGGTCTGTGACCAATGATCAGGAAGGGCAAGTTCAATGCACTGCTCTGCAGTATGTGAAATTTCTAAAGGAGTCCTCATCTTCCATAGCAAAGAATTGTTTCTAAAACACTAGACTTCACATTACAAGTAACAGGATCTAGTGTGTTACTGACATCTGACCTGCACTGGACATTAAAACCATGTCAGATTTTAATTATATAGCAACAGAAAGATACAAACATTAAACTAACAAGCGGGACAGGGAGTATAAGAGTAGGTGTACTTAATTTGTCCCATTACCCTGGAAAATTTTTTTATTTTATATAATCCTGTATCAGTAAAGTTCCATTTTCTCCCACCTCTACACTCCCTACATGATGGACTTCTATTTTCCTACCCATCCTCCACTGCCCCGGTAATGAAAGTGGTTCTGGAAGAAGAGATGTTTGGGACTTGATGTAAACATGTTTTTGTTGCTCTGAGAAGCTAAAAGGAAATGGCTTGTGTTAAAAGAGTCAGCTGCAGCCTGCAGCTCTTTAGAGGCAGTCTATAAAGAGGGATGGGGCCATGTAGTTGGGGATTGCACACACCAGGACTGCCCAGCAGAGTTCCCCAGGTGCTCCTGTGCTGGGAGGCAATGCCCAACATGGAAAGTGACTCCACAGCAGTTCCTGGCAAACAGCTCCAGCTAATTCCCCATTCAGATGAGCCCCTACTGTTTGTACTGCACTGGCAGCCAGTGGAAGCCCAAGCCTGGCAGCAGTAAAAGCTGTAACACTGTCAGCTCCAGACTGGAAAGCATGGAAAGGACTTGGGGCACGGAACTTTTCCCAGGACTTTGTCTCACATGATGATTTTTCTCTTTCACTAGTATTTCCTTCTGACCAATAGAGATTCGGCAAATAAAAGATGAAGTTTTTAAGCGATTCTCTGTTTGGATTCCTCTTTCAATTGAATTGACTTTGGGACATAGGTAGTTTCTTTTTCACCAGTTCCCAGATGCATGACTTCCACCAGCACGTTTTACCAGCATGATAAATCCTCCTGGCTGCAGAAAGCTCAGAGAAACAAGGACAACAGCTCTGCACAGTGCCTGCAGAGAGGACTCCTGGAGCAAGTGGGACTCTGCAGCAGGCGCCTACATCTCTGCTGGGACCAGAACACACAGAAATGAGTTATGAATCCCCATCCCTTATCCTATGGTTATTGGCTCTTGCACCAACACTTTGGGCTGCTACTCCAAATCAGTAGACCTATATTAAATTTGGGAGATTGAGAATTGAACTGTATTAATAGAGATACAAATGAGCAGGATGTTAATGAAATGCAGAGTGCCATAAGTAAGATCCTGCAACTCAGTGAGATTCATGACATTCTGAATAGATGCTTTAATAGAAATTTTTAAACAAGAAGTTTATAATTGTGTTATTTTTCTGTAATAACTTTGGATTTAAAAAAATCCTGTTTTAAGACTACAGACTCAATAAACTGCCTCAGGAATTCATATTCAACAGCAAATGACAAATGGCAGCGTTATGATATAGTGCAAGTGCCTCCATATCTCACTCTGTCCTTTTACCTTCAATACAAATGAGTTGCAATAGTGACAGAAGTGTTTTCCTTGCTTAACCAGATTACATCTCACATTTACTAAAGTTTCAATAGATGTCAGTAGCTGAAAGAAATAATCATACTGAAGTGAAATACAAAATACATACAATTTATGGTAGTGGTCAAAATTTTCAGGCACAAACTTAGGGCCTTGTTTGTGCATATCACAGTTCAGTTTGTGTTGATTCATTTCTCCCTTTGCCATTTCTCTTATTTCATGTTTTTGTGAGCTGGTGTTGCAGAAAAATCTACAAGTAAATCATGAATTGTTGAAATGACACTGGCACCCAAGAGGTAAGCACATACCATCTCACCACTTTGCCATTGGTTCTGAAACAGACTGCCCTTTTTTTGTCCCTGTGATACAGTTTGTCTTCTACAGATGACAATTTGCAATCATTTTCTCCTTTTCTTCTGCTAGTTTAGCTACAATCATTATGAAAGAAGAGATAATCAAACTCAAAAAGCCTTACAGTGATTGGAGCTGATTGTAGATGCCTCAGTTGTAACACAGCTAAAATTACTGATGTATTACAGTCCTTGAAAGCAATTTAAAGGCAGTAACTCTTAAATTAATTGCAGCTATTGATCACTAGCCTTCATATTTCCTGCACAGAAAACCTCCTCTTTGCCCACATTGTAGGCAGCCTCACTTGCTTCCAGGCTTGTTTTTAGAGTGAACCAACTAAACCACTTCTAAGAAAAACTGGACACATTTGGTAGGAGAGGTCACCACAGGGTCTAATCCAAGCAGACAGCACCAAGGCTGCACGAAGTTGGACTTCTGCATCACAGAGGACATTGCAATTAAAAAATACTCCTGCTCTCTCTTGGGTGCACAAAAAATACCCTGGAGTCATGCATAAAGACTGCAAATTCTGCAGGCTGTAACAGAGCCCTCTTGGTACTCACAGAATCACAGAATTATTTTGATTGGAAAAGACCTTTAAGATCATTCATTCCAACAATTAACTTCACACAGCCATGTCCACCACTAGACCATGACCCCAAGACAGAGCACTGTGTTTATCATCCTCTGCTGTATTACTACACAGCCACTGAACATGAACTGACTCGAAGCTGATGCTCATGAAGAACTGCTACAAGAAGAGGAACAACAGAAAAAATCGTCTGAAGATCAAGAAAGGCTCACAGAGAAAGTCTTCTCTCTCATTCAGTGTTTTGGTGGTTGGGACTTTCAAAAATAATATCATGAGGTCTCAGGTCCAAACCTAATTTTGTCAAATGAGATCTGAACCCACATCAGCACTCCAATAAAGTGCTTGTTGGTGCATACAGGGGCAAGAAATGCTCTTAATCCCTTCTGTGGACATGTAGTCTGAATGAAGCTGTGATGGGATTGGCACAAAACTGGTTAATAAATGTACCCAGAGAGGTTTTTGTAGGTGGCACAGAGAACAGCTCTGCATTAATCTGTCCCAGACCTGATTTTGTCCATCTGCTCACTAATGACTTAGACTGTGAAATACAGACCCTGTCTATCAAATGACTTGATGGTGTGTGCAAGGAGGAGCAGAAACCAGGGAAGAACAGTGGAAAGGTAACAGCTGAATTCAAACCAATCTTGACAACCCAGAAAAACAGGATGATAAAATAGGTTGGGTTTCAGTAAATGAAAGTGAAGGGTGTCACTTCAAGCCGGACTGTGGTGAGTTGACCCTGGCTGGACACTGGCCACTAAAGCCACTCTAGCACTCCCCTCCTCAGCTGGACAGGGGACAGAGAATTTAACAAAAGGATCAGGGGTTGAGATAAGGATGAGGAGACATCAGCCACCAGTTACCATCACTGGCAAAACAGACACACCTTGGAAAAATTACCTTAATTATTACCAACCAAATCAGAGTAGGATGAGAAAATAAAAACTAAATCTTAAAATACCTTTCCCTCCTCCTTCCCTTCTTCCTGGGCTTAACTTCACTTCAGATTTGATCTAACTCCTTCCTGCAGTAGCACAGTGGGGTGGGGAACTTCAGTCAGTTCACCATGTTGTCTCTGCCACTCCTTCCTCCTCAGGGGAGAGGGAATTCCTCACACTCTTCCCCTGCTCACAGGAAACAGTCCTCCACCAGCTTCTCCAATTTGAGGCCTTCCCACATACTCCAGTTCTTCATGAAGTGCTGCAGTGTGGTCCCTACCATGGGGTGCAGTCCTTCAGGAACAGGCTGCTCCAGGGTGGGTCCCACAGGATCATAAATCGTGCCAACAAACCTGCTCCATTGTGGGCTCCTCTCCACAAGTCAACTGGTTCTGGCAGGAGCCTGACCCAGCACTGGCTTCCCACAGGGTCACAGCCTCCTTCAGGTGCATCCCCTGCTCCAGGGCAGGGTTTTCCACAGGCTATGGGGGGATCTCTGCTCCCCGTGGATCCCCATGGGCTGCAGGGGCACAGCTGCCTCCCCATGGCCTCACCACGGGGCAGGGGAATCTCTCCTCTGGCTCCTGCATCCCCTCCTGCCCCTCCTTCTGCACTGGCCTTGTGTCTGCAGAGTTATTGCTCTCTCATATTCTCACTTCTCTCTCCACCATTGTTTTTCCCTTTCTTAAATTTCCCAGAGGCTCTACCACCTCCCTGATGGTCTCAGATTTGGGCAGTGGTGGGCCCATCCTGGGGCCAGCTGGAATTGGCTCTGTCAGACATGGGGGAAGCTTCTGGCAACTTCTCACAGAAGCCACCCCTGTAGCCCCCCCGCTACCAAGACCTTGCCAGTAATCACAGTCATAGATTTTGAAGGTGCTTTATGTAACAGCCTTTCAAAAAAGGGTCTCAATTACTGCTGAACAATGTTTTATCAGAGAGGAAAAAGTACATAGTCAGACTGGAATATATGAGTGGGAAAATAGCTTGCACCACAGACTGAGTCATCCTTCAGACCTAGTCAACAGTGAGGACTGGTACAGCCTCAACAAGGACATAATATTCAGTTTTAGACATCACACTTCCAGGAAGATACTAAGAAGAGAGCAATAATTATTAGCAATCTAAAAACATATAATCTTCAAGGAAAAAGTGACAGTTGAACTGTCTGCCTAAAAACCATGTCAAATTTATGATGCAAGTCCTCTAATATCCAGAAGACTGCTGTAGAGAGGAAGGGATTTTTATTTCTTTGTGGTCGTGAAGGCTCAGAAAAGAAACATTGTGTTCAAACTCCATCAGGAAAGATGCAAACCAATATTAGAAACAGCTTTTCACTGTTAAAGATAATAAAGCCTCAAAACAGATTACCTCGGGAAACCATGGGATGTTGAAGGTCTTCAGAGCAGGGTGGATAATTGTTAAGCAAGAAACAGATGATCCCACTTGAAGCAGAGGCACAGACCAGGGACTCTCCTTGAAACCCTCCTGCTGTATTTTCCTGTGCCTCCAGGCAGCAGCCCTGGCTTGGTCTGTGACTACCTGCAGTGCCTTTCAGTGACAATTTGCAGGACTGTCTGTGCTGTGGACCAGCATGAAGTTAATTTTTAGGAAATCCACTGCAGCAGGAAAGCTGTAGAGATCTCAGGTAATCAGAGTTATAACAGATGTAAGGAGCTGTATTTATTGCCCTCCTTTGACAAAGGCTGACCTGCCTGCTGACCTGCCAGCTCCCAGACTGCTGCTACCCTGCCTTAACCACAGAGTTGGTTGTCTCCTAGATCATTAACTGTTGCAAAACCCAGCAGAAATTTCCTAAAAAATTCTCAAATCTCAGTACCATGAGGCAGGTCAGAACCAGAAACCCAGATTTTGACTGAAATTTGAATGTAACAAAATAAAAAGTGGAAGAGGGAGAGAAGGGGGTGAGTTTGAATTCACTTCCAGCAATTCTGGTGGAGGAGTAGCCTGGGTGCTCATCTTGACTCCTTAAAACCAGGAATAGGGAAACAAACTCAGTCTTCTGCATTTGTTTCAAATTTGTCAGTTTGTCTTGTCTATGTATTCTGACCACATTAATAATTTGTTTACATAGCTACTACAAGATTTTAAGCAGATAAAACAGGTCATGGAGCTGACAGTCTCCCTGCATTGCCTTCAGGGCACTGGGAGGGAGAAGGTAGGGATGGGTGTAGGACCAAGGTAGCAGGACATGGGGTACAATTTCCCTTGGGTCTGGAGAAGGGGGACAGGCACTGATGCTGCACATCAAAGCACAGCCCTGGTCTAGTCTTGGATGAAATACAGAAGCCAGATCCTGTTGGTGATGATTCCAATTCATATTTCCAGCTGGATGATCTTGGATGCTCTCTCACCTTGACTCACCTTGAAAATTAACCCAGGGCAGTTGTGAACAGGTGATAAAATACTCCTGTAGTCCCAGCTACTGACAGATACGTGTTGAAAGAAGGTGGCTGTAAATCTCACCCATCTCCACCCACACAAGCTGAGTTTCATCCAGCCCTGCCCAAGTCTATGGCAAATTCCTACTGACTGCAAATGGACTTGGACAGAGTTTATGAGTGAGATGATTTACAGGATGTCTTGGCTGCCTGAACTAATGTCCATTTGTTTCAATGCCATTTGTGGCACCTAACAAATCAGCTGAGCCCAGAGACGAGGCAGAGCCTGTCAGGCAAATGCCAAGTAGAAACCTGGATTGTCACTGCTGATGCAAAGCACCTCTTCAGCCACAGCCATTTCTCAGGGATCTCTCCCAGGGCAAGACTCACATGTTCACTTTTCACCTGCCAGCCAAGGGGTTCCCCAAACTGGGAGTTGCTCTTGGGGTCAGCTGGAGTGGGAGGAACCAGCTACTGCCCATCCTTGCAGTGTCCTGCCAGGTCCTCATGCCCTGTGGCAGTGGTGCCCAGTGTTGGGTGTTTGTCTGCTTTCTAGATAGATAAGGTGCTGCCAAACCATTGCAAATGGCTACAGGACTAATGAAAGGGTTCCTGACCTGCACACATTTTTGGAGGCAAATTTCAATTCGTAGATATGACTATCATACATTAAAAGAGGCACAAGGAACTGGGTAACTAATATGCTCTGACAGTCCAAATAAGAAAACATATCTACTTTGTTAAAAAATGAAGAGGAAAAGAAATAAGAAATAAAAATTAAGAGATTTAGATGAGGAATAATGGATTTTCAGTTCAATGATAAGAGAAAGATGTTTTTTTTAAATCTATTCACACTGACTTGAATTAATTTGTATTGAGGAAACAAAAACTATATCTGTGTCCCTCCACAATTTAATTTCTGATCAACCAAATCATGTCAAAACTAATGTGCTTTTTCTGGGGACTATTTAGTCTATTGAACTTGCCATTTTTCTACACAGGTAAGTTTCTCAACAAAAACTTATTAGAGAATTAATGGCCCATATTCATCTCAGAAATGCAGAAATTACATATCCAAAACATGTTGAGATTGTAACCACACTTCTGTCTAGCATACCTAGAAAATCAATCAAAGTTGGTTTGACCCAAGTTGCATTGGAGCCCACTTGGCCCTTTTCTCCCCCCATACCTCACTTCATTTCTAGGAGAGTTCCTCCTTTGCCACAGACACTTGCCAAGCCCCTGGGAAAGAGTCCATCACAGCCAGCCACGAGGCAGCTGGAGATTGGGGTGCTCTCACACTGCCTCCTGATGGGACTTTGTTTGTGCTCTCAATACAGCAAAGTGAGCCAGCTCTGTCCTTTTGTACCATTTTGCCTGTGACAAGTTGGTGAGGGTAAGGCAGCTTAAACCTGGCCACCATCAGCCACTGCACAGTGACTAAAGCTGAGTCTGGAGTACTCTGCAATGAATCTGGCTTTTCATCACTGTAAATTCCCTCATTTCAGTCTCATCAAGTCATAAATTTGTTTCTCACACTGTGTGACAGTTTCCTTGGAGATGTATTTGCAGAGGTGGAGGCAGCCTGGCAGCTGTCCTGCATCACCCAGATGATTTGGTGAAGCAGGGAAGAACACTGTGACCATGCAGCCTTCCCTCCACTCAGACCCTGGGGACCAGGCACAGCTCTCTGTGGCTGAAAAGGAGTGAGAGAAAGATCCAAATGCTGTTGGTTAATTCCAAAACATCTTATCAGTGAGTAGAAGAGATCAGGGGTAAGAGCTGAAATGCACAGTGCAGACACAACCATGGCAGGAGACAGGAGAGAGGGCAGCAGGAACTCTCACTGCCACTTGTTCATGTGTTTTTAACTTACTGTAATTTGTTTCTTCTGAATTGGGAAAAGGGTAAGGGGGGGAGATGTCTAATTTTCTGCAGGTGTCTTCTGCTGACTCTTTTTAAGAATTTGGCTGAAGGAATAGAAGGAGGAAAAGCTCATATTGCATAAAAATGCTGCAATATCACATTATGCTGAGATCAGTCACTTACCATGGAAGACAAAAGTCCTCCCCTCACAACTGTAAAGCACTTTTGAACTGCACTGAGACAAATGGTAGCAATTGCCATGTGTTTACAGCACTTGGGTGCAGAGGGAAATAAAAAGTATCATGTGCTGGCCCTTCTGAGCTTGATGGGTTTTCCTCCATGGAAAGGACAATGTTTTCAGACTAGGTAGTTATTTTCTACATCACATGATCATGATCTGGTTCTTCTCACAAGAAGGCCTTCAGTGAGTGGCAGGTTTGACTGCTTAATAGAAGCCTGAATTTGACAGGAGAAGGGACAGAAAGCTGATGTAAGCACCAAACATCAATAATGCAAAGCTCCACTGGCCTAGAAGAGCTGAAGGATTTACCTAACACACTGGTACCCATGCAGGAGGGCCACTAAATCTGACATGATTCAGAAGATGGATTTCTTTGTTAGTCTTTCCTCTAATTTCTCTGTATTTCTGTTGCATTCAGGAAACCTTAGAGTTTTGCCATGGTGAATCATTTAGCAACGTGAAATTATTTGTTTCATTCTCACCTTCAATGTCATTATTTTTAAAAGAAGCAAGCTGATGCAGGACTGTGCAACTAAATTGTTACATTTGTAAGCAGACTAATAATATATTGGTAGCAGTTGAGATGTATTTCACCCTTCATTGCTAGCTATCTGGAGAAAGCTACTGGTACAATAAAACACTATTTTGTATATGATTATAGTGATTCCTACTTTTTTCCTAGTCATATTTTCATGTAAGCATTTTAATAACCAATATATATATAAACTCATTAAATAAAACTGTTCCTCTCATTTTGTTTTCTTACATTTCTAAGGCATGAATATGTGTCTATTCTCAGTATCTGATTTTCTTGTATTTCTTTTTCCTCCAGTGTTTATACTTATATCACACTTCATCCACATTTTACCACCACATGTCTGTAAAGATAATGTTTTTATCAATGAGGCACACAGCAGAGATAAACAGCAATGTGGAATTAAACATACTAAGCTGTTAATAAAAGACACCTTAGCTGAACTTTGCAGTTAACTTTCTGCCCAGAAACATTTTTTTTTTCTGTAGAAGGTATTTTACATAATGAAGCTTAAAAAAGAAAAGCTCAAAGCATAGGTGCTTTGGTACTGGTTTGGGGATGAGTGAGTCAGAGAGATTAAGGCAGGACATGAAGTCAAGCTTTCACATTTCAGGCATTAATTGCCTGCTAAGACGGAGATGCTGAAGCTTAGGAGGAGTGTTAATTTTGGTGGAGACCAACAAGAGAAGAGAAATTTCTCATAATTTTATTTCTCAATCCCACTCCAATAAAAATGAAGCCTGTGAGAAGTTTTTTTAAAAGTCGAGGCAAGCTGATGTGAGGCTGCTGTGCTGGAATGAGGAGAGTGCAGTCCCACCACCTCCAGCCAAGCCTGCTGCAAGTATCACAGGCAGCAAAGTGGGGCTGGGCTGCAGCACAGGTGAGCATCCCAGCACACCACAGAGCTGGCTGTTAGGGCAATGATTTCCTCCAGATCAAGACAGTGTATGTCAGATGATGATATTAAAATTAAGAGTAACAAGTATAGAAGGTGCTTTCAAGCTAACTCCAGACAAGTAAATTCCTACAACTTTTCTAGTTTGATTGGTGCTTGAAATTCAGACTCTGTTGAAGTCAGAGAGAGAAGTGCTGCTGACTCCAGAAGTCCCAGGACCCAATGGCCAATCTCTGCTGCTTTCTGGCCCCAGAGCTGGTTGGGTGTTTTCACATGGTCACAAGCCCCAGTTCCAGAGCGGCTGCGTTTGGCCGTGGGTAACGCGGAACCCACCCTGACCCTGCACTTGTCAAGAGGACAGGCTTGCTGCAGGCTGGCAATTTGGCTTTTTAGAACCCAACTTTAAAGCCATCCTGGGCATGCACAAAGGATAGAAAGGAGCTGAGGCTGTAACATTAACTGCTACCAACCTGCTGCTCCCAGGCAGAGTGATGGGTGGAGACCTGCAGGCAAGCACAGAGATGGACAGATTGGAGATCCATTGTCTAGGGCTAAGGCTGAGAGGGCTGCCAGTCACTCTCCAAAAAGCTGGATGCTGATTTATTCTCCAAGGAAGGCAAAGAGAAACAAGAATTTGAACTGGATAAGTTTGCCCAGCTCCTGGACAGCACATTGAGCCCTTATTCTGGGTGGACTGTATTACTTGTGACAAAGTAATTCTTCACCAAAAATTAAACAAGGAAGCTTGTGTTTCTGAATATGAGAAGAGTGCATGAAATGGCTTTAAATTACTTATAAAATGATGACTCTCTAATGTTTTAAAAAGCATTTGGAAAATTTAGTAAATACAGAAGAACTGCTTTAAAAAAAAAAAAAAACAAACAAAAAAAACAGAAACTGGAACATTCATTGGAGACTGTGAGGTCCTGCCTGTGTTTTTTGAAGCCTCATAAAGGCCTCTGTGGCCAGGATTACATTTTCTATTAATTCTGCAGGGTGGTTTATTTCCTACAAAATTCCATAATGCAAGGGTAACAGAAGTCTTTTGAAAATGTTTCATGAATAGGTAACAGCACTGCTCAGAGCCTAAGATATATATACAAATATATATATGGAAATCAAGTGTTTGTTGAAAGTAAATGGAAGTAAAGTAACTCTGCCAGGGCCAATGAAGCACTGTCTTTCATTCATTACCCTAAGCTGATGTTTTCTATTAGAAGAACTTTAGATGGAATGTGCCTGAGATGTTTTAAGCAGAAGGGATCAAGAGAAGATTAACTAGGGTGATGAAAACCTCGGAGTACACATTAGCCCATGTGTCTTCATGTATTAAAAAAAGTGGATTATTCATGTATGCCCTATTATTTAACAGGCATTAATGATTGCTAGCATTTAAACAAGCTCCAGTAAGTCAGCTGCATTTCATGGCTAGTGACTGATCTGCTAATTTTCTCTATATCAAAATAACTTGGAAAATGCTTGGAAGTACACTGTAGATTTCTTTTTCTTTACGAGCTGCTAAGACTACAAGGACATCACTACATTTTCTAAGTGTGAATTAAAAGAGAACAAAGATTTTTTTTCTAGCTACTACTTTCTTAAAAAAAGAAATAAACATAGCTGTCTTTAGTCATAATATTTAGTAAACAACAGGGCATACTACACAGAGATGAAATGGGGGAAAAAACCAAACAAAAACAAGAACTGTAGTTTTAACTACCTCCCAGTTCCAGTATTCCAAAAAACCCCCATGTGTTTCAGTTTTTAAATGATGGTTTTAAACTCATTATAGTTTTCTGTAAACTCAGTGAAGACAAAGATATTTCTGAAGTGGTCATGACTCAGTTTTCAGATTACTATGAAAATTACAAGGATTTGGCTGCATATGCTGTTACAAATGGAAAATATTTTGTTCATCTGATTCTAGTATGGGCAATTTCTTAGACATATGCTTGTTATTTTTAATAGATTTCTGTTTGTTTAATCTTCTTTGTAAATTAAACTATCATTAAATGGCGCAAGAGGAGTATTTATTTTCAGATCCACTCATATTTTACAGCATACTCTACTGTATTTTTCCCCTACTTCTTATTTGGATAAAGCACCAGAAACAAAATCTTGCAAAACTCCACACTTGAGTAATCATGTGGCCATTAGGGTATTTGATATAATGTCTAATGTGCTCAGAGCACTCACTAGTCCTCATTTTCTATCTGGTGCTTCATTGTCTTTAATATTCTTCTTCAAATAGGAAGCAGCTAACTTCTGCTTTCCTTTCAGTACAAGTGGCCTAATGTTTAAACAACAACATACAGCACCAGACACCAACTTACAGCAAAACACCATTGATGCTTCTCCCAGCTTTCCTCTGCCAAGCCCTAAAAGCACAACACACTGAACATTAAATTAAATGGGACATTTTAATATGCAGCAAAAAATTATCCAGCATTAACTTAGCTCAGTCTTTGCTTCTGGACTTATGCTGGGTACTGCTGCAGTATCTGTGGATGCTCTAAAAGATGCTGTGGCCTTCTCTCAGCCTTGCATAGTCACCAGCACTGTTGTTCATTTCAGGATACCAACCAGAAAAGCTATTTCTTCTCAAAAGAACAGGCTTTCCTGTTGGAACAAATGTCCCTTAAGATCTGGGCACAGACATGGATCAGTGAGCAAGAAAAGCAATATCTGGGAATAGCCAAGGGCTGGAATGAGGCCTGGCTGGACCATCTTACTGCTCCCTGGAATGTCACCCTGCTGGGGCTGAAGTGCCCCAGGGTTTGAGCAGCCCTGTTGTCCCTGCTGTGCTGCAGAGTCTATAAGGTCTGTTTCCATCATGTGCAGTATAAAACCATGAGCACCATGAGCAGTGTGCCCCTGGCTCCTGGGTTATTACCCTATTGCATTACAAATGTTTACCTGAGGGGCCTATCTTCTGTTTCTGCTTCTGAAGATATCCCCCTTTCATTAAACATCCCTCTCAAGCCTCTTGCAGTTTTACCCCTACTGTGATTTTCACTCATGTATTTTCCTGCAAATGAATGTGACAAATTGCTGCGATCTGGACATCAGCTTTTTTCCACTGAAAAAAAAAAAAAGAAGACCCTTTCTAAATTTCAATTTCTTACTATTCTGTTTTAAGCAATGGTCAAGCCTCTCCCCTCTATCCAAATCATTCAATCATGCAACATTTTTTTCTTACGTTTCTTGTTTCCCTAGTAGAGATCCTTAAACATACAGAGGAAAGTACTGGAGCTTGAATCCTGTGGTAGCACATCCTCAGATTTTCAGTGTCTTTCCATAAAGGTGTGATTAGCCAACAAAGGAATTGCTTTGCAGACCTCAGCATCTTCTGGCTATTTTCTCCCACTAATTGCTGAAGTTGACCACTAAAGCCAGGTTTACTTCCTGGTGGGCTATTTCAGCATTACAACAAAAACACCTTAAAAAATGCAGTTGCCAGCTTTACCAAATCATTCTGTCAGACTTATATAAATTCACCTTACCAATAAATTTAATGAGAAAGAACTAAATAGCTTTCTACTGATGTAAAAGGCTTATATTTCCAGACAGAACAAGGGACTTTGTCACACCACGCTACTGGCAAGCATCTGCTTTTGTCTGTCATCCTCCTTCTCCAGACTCTGATTTTATTATTATACTGCTGTAATGAAAAGCACAAATCATCTGGACAGCAGTGGCAAGGAGCTGTATCTCACTGCTCTGATGTCACCAAATGACTGTATTTCAGGGCTCCATCATTACACAGCTCCTGTGAAAAATGCTGACCAGCACTGAAGACTAGCATGCAAATGAGCAGGAGCTGGCTACATGGGTCCCCTCTGAGTCAGTCACACGGGTGTTTCAGCCCTGTCTTTGCCTGTGCCCTTCACCCCTGGCTGGCTGCAGCAGCTCCCAATGGAGCCTTCTCTGTGAGGGTCAGAGCCAGGGCTTGGGAATTCCCCAAGGGAAAAGTCAAACATTACAGCACAGCAGGGAAAGTTCTGTTTTCCCTGTAGCTTCACAACACTTGAACGAGTGTTTTCTTCGCTGTTGCTTTATTTGTCATCCAATTACTTCATGCATTAATCTCTCCCACCTGACAGCAGGAAAATATGCTTTCTGAATTGCACAGATTTATTGTGATTTGTATGCAAAATTCCCACAGGAGAAATCACGCTGTGATACTGTAGCTTCTTTTCAGGTTTAATTCTTAAATCCTTTAAATTAAGAAGACACTGGACTGAAGCACTAACTCAGCATTGTTTCCACTTTCTGTAGATACTCAAATCACCTCCCATCAAACTACAGCCACTCACATGCCAAACAGTTGTGAGCAAGTCTTACTTGGGTCTTTGTGTAAAAAGTCACAGAATGGAGATTGAATCAGGAGGAACTGAGTGACCTTGCTTTAAAAGGCAGATCAACTTTATTGTCTTTAGATGAAACATTCTAGAGAGAGATAGTGATTGAGCTATGTAATGTGATATCTGGAAAACTGACCCCAATTTCTGGTTACTGACCCTCATCTTACCTGCTACTGCTGTAGAAAGCTCAAGCAGCTGTGCAAAGGCAAGTGTGAACATACTCAGACTCTGCCAAAGGTAATGATACGTTTCTACCAACAAAAAAAATTACCTGGGGGAAAAAACGGACGGTTTTTGGTTTGGAAAATTTTGCAAGTAATTGTTTCTTTAAAAAAATCAATCCAAAATTATACAAAAAAGCCAAGGTGATTATTCACTGCAAACTCTTCTTAAACATACTAATATGAAAATTATATTTTGGGCTGAGCTTTTTCCTCTTCCATGTTGTTATTGGTGCATGTAGAAGGACATTGCTGCTTGTGCTCCTGTTCTGCTTCAGCAGCAAGATGGAGTCAGAGGGGCACCAAGAAATTCCCACCAGTGAAAAAATGTAGGGTAAGAAAAGCTGTGAGAAAGGGCAACACAAAACATTTTACTTTCTCACCAGAACCTGTATTAAGCTTATTCCAGGGGCTCTGTGCATCCACAAGGTATGTACAAACCTGCCAGCAACAGCTGCTTAAACTGTGCTTTTCTTCAAGGGGGTATCTTGGATAATCACTGCAAAACCTTATTGTTCTTATAGCTTATAAAGCAAAAACCTATCAAGTCCAGACATTCATGACATGGTAAGAACTCTAATAGGTGGGTTTTTTCCTGAAAAAGTGTCAGTGATATTTGTATATTTAATTGTTGTAACAACAATTAGCATTTGAAATCTGTATATCTCAAAACACCAGTATGATTCCTAATGTGTAGATAATTAAACAGAAATACTTCTGTGGCCAGTTCAGCATTGCAAACTAGAGGCTTAATTTGGACTGAAGCATGGGACAAAACCAACTAGATCAAATCATTAATAAAGCCTCAAAATCTGCAACCCCACCTTGAGACATGAGAGATTTTGAGGCACACAGGTCCTCAGTGTGACCAGTCTGCAGGAGCTGCCAGGGGTGTCCTGAGCATGGCTTATGGACCTGCATGTTGCTGTGGCTGTGCAGGGCAGGGTTTTGCTCAGTGCAGCCCTTTCTGGACAACAAGCTGGATTTCTTATTATCTCTTCCATAGACCTGTCCCACAGATTTCCTTCACATGCAAAAGCCAGACATATTCTTGGAGATGCTGTTCTGTCTCTTATCCAGGCATTCCCCATCAGAGATGGGGCAACAGCATTTCATTCTCTCCTCTGCTTCAATTATTTCAATCTCATATCTCAAGGAAATGTACATTGCACTATAATTTTTTAGGTGCTGATTGTTGGACTATTTTTTTTTTTTTTAACCCCTGAAAAAATTATTAGGCTTTTGAGTAAAACAAAGTTAGTGAGCCTCACTCCAGAAAGGTATATTTATCCTGGGGGGAAATATGCTTTCTTCTAGCTCAGAGTGATTTATATGAGTGTGCCCATTTCCTAAAGATAATTAGCAAATGCCGATGTCTTTTCATTCACATGTTATTTTAATATATATACACACATGTTGCTTTTCTACACACACCTGCACATACACTTGTACTGTATTGAATAGACACAAGTATTGACAGCCTTCTTTCATTTGCCTACCCATGTTACCCTTTGGAGTACAACAAATAAAAACAACAGCAGTATTGGTTATTCAGTTTCAGTGAACAATGATATTTGAGTCATTATTCTAAAAAAAGCTTTGAGAAAATGCAATTTAATCTGATTCTCCTTTGAGCAGAGCAAATGACATGTAATTTTTTTCTTGTTGGTTCTTAATTAAGTACAAGGAGTATTGAGTTTCTTAGTTCCTGAATGTTGTATAGCTATTCTAGTAGTTATTTCTGTGTCCATTATATTCACTGAAAAACTCTTTGCCTTTAGAAGACAGAAGGTCAGGTACTCAATATCAGATTCTGCCCCAGTGTAGCCAGTGGGAACTTTGCCTTTTTTTTTGCTGGAAGCAGAATTAAACTTTTATGTGTTGCACTATCTTGCTTGTGAATGACTAATTACCAGTTTGTTTTAGTACCTCTTTCAAAACTTATTGGCAAACAGACAGCTGTGCCTCTGAGGCATGTGTATCTCCTGGAGGTCTGACTGAAAAGGACCAGTCAGAAGCAAAGGCAGATGGAAACACAGGACTATCCACGATGCAAGTCTTCATTCTCTGAGATTTCAGTAGTTCTTTTAGGTCCCTTCTGTGCCCAGATGCAGACACTTTTTAGGTGAATGAAGATGGTTGCCTCTATCTGAATTCAAGAACAGGACTACAAAGAATAAGTACAAATCCATAAATACAAGAAAAACACAGCTTGTGTGGTTAAAAAACAAAACAAAACAAAAAGTTAAAATAATATGCTGTGTATTTCTATAATACCATAGAATCTGGACATTTTCCAGCAGTACATCAAGGCATGCAGGTAATATTTCAGGTGTGCATTTTGCTTGTTATCACTCTTGTTCGGGCTCTGTGTGTTTTATCTGTGAATGTGTGTGTCCTGTATTGTTTGGGATGCAACATGATTGGGCATTTAACCTCCTTACTGCTCTATGCCAAATTTAGACAAATTGATTTTAATTTCCAAACTGAAACTCTTCATGACTGTCTATTTTCAGACTTGTCCCCAGGAAAGCTCAATCTTTGTCTTTAAAGAAAAAAAGTGAATATTTGCACCCCTCCCAATTGAATTTTTAGGGTACTTCTCCAGAGACAGTTTAAAACAGTGCAAATACAATGAATATTTTGGAGGTTTGGCTTTGGTGAAGCATAAAGCATCATTTATGTGTTAAACATGCACAGACTCTGCAACTCAACCCAAGAAAGCTTCTGTTACACTTAGTTTGTTTCAAACAAAATTTTAGTGTTGTCTCCATCTGATGCCTGATGGTCACAGCCCAAATAGTAAAAGTCTGGTTTTAATCTCCTAAAGGCAGAGAAGCACTGTCCTTTAGTGAAAGCAGATGGGAAAGGCTGGGATTCCAGGCAATTACCCACATAGTGATCCAGGAATAGAGCAGATGATGGTGTTAAACTCTTTCAGCCCACTGGAATGGGTGAGTCCTCTTTAAGAATAAACTCAAATGAATAATATTTTTTCAAAATGACAGATTATAATACTTGACAGTCACTGAAAAAGAAGATGAACTTATGGAAAGCATAAGCTGAAGGCAATACCTCTTGGTACATGGCTAAATTTCCATTCTCAGTGTGCCTGTGATGACTCAACATTGTAACCAGGCACACCTACAATGACCTGAACAGCCCATGTTCCCCTTCATCACACCCCCTGAAATCTCTTGGACACATGAAGTGGTTTGTAGCCCCACCAGCAGCAAAGGACTTGTGTTACTGCTGCATTATTGCACCTTTTAAAAGTAAGTTCTGGTCCAAGGTAATGCCCACACACAGAGACTGAACACTGTGAATTATGGCATCTCCCCACTGAGATTGTACTAAGTGATTCTTGTTCTGAAGGAGGAGAGAGATTTTTAACTTCCATGCTCCAGATCTGCTTGTAGGGGCAGGAACTCAACTGAGAATGTCCCAAAGCTGTTTCCAGTGTACATTTCTAGCAGCTTGGCAAAATCTGCAAAATCAGAGTTCTGGACACATTCCGTAATCCTACAGAAGCATTTGAGGGCTGCCAACAAGAGGGCTGCTATTCCAGATTATTGTTCAGAAGATGCTGAAAACATAGGTCAAAATGTAAGTCAATGTATTAAAGATTACTGCTGGATTTGCAAGAAGGCAGTTTTCTGAAAGAAGAATCATTGGTGTCCATATAAGATTCTACATCTATTTTTAAGCCACTCCTTCTCAAAACAATTGCCAAAGTCTATCAGCAGAAGCGTGAGGACGAGCTGGGATGAAATGAAACACCTTTTTAAATGTAAAGTCATTTTAAATTTGCTGGTTCTTTTTAATTTTACATAAATTGAAAGGTGCATTTTAATTTATTAAAATGCAATTTAATTAATTAAAATACCTTTTAATAAAAATTAACCATTCAATTCAGGAATAGTCAGAAAAGAGCATCCTGAGTTTAATCACATAGGGGCTTTTCTCATCATCAGTTCTAAAAGTCAGGATGAAATTCTGAAACAATTGCAGGTTGCTAACAAATCTGTAGCTTCCAATAATGTGGTGGGATCAGATGTGCTGCATACAACTAAAGCAAGGTCTGGATGCTGCTTCTTTTCCTCTGCAGCTGTGCCCAGTAGCTGTTCACCATACAGCTGGAAGGCAAGGGTAGACTGCACTCTTCATTCTTTCTGTGCTTCCATGGATTTCCATATTTCTTTTGTGGACTTGCACTCAGCTATGACATTTATTGTGCAGTTATGCAGTGCTAGTGGTGGTGACAAAGCTGCCTTCAAAACTGTCTGCCCTGGAGCTTCTGGTGACTATTTTAAACATTTCAGTGACCTGGTTTACAGCATGGCCTCAAAACCAGCCATAACTTCACACCTTGGAGGTGATAAACTTTGGCATAGCATGATAATTCTTGTTCAAGGCTGTTATGAGGAAGAAAGGAGTTTCTCAAGCCATCTTTCCCACTGAAGGCAGCACACAGGCTTGACTTGATTCCCTACAGAAATGCATTCATTAGGCACCATACAATCAAGAAGCCAGGGCTTCTTTTTTTTTTTTTTTTTTTTTTTTTTTTTTTTTTTTTTTTTTTTTTTTTTTTTTTTTGATTGGAGGCAATCTAGAAGTCAAATCAATGTGAAATGTGGAGCAAAGCTATAATGTGAACTATAATAGGAAAGGGTGTGCTTCCTTGATTCTCACAGTTTTGCCATGACCTAAATATAATGGTCTCATTGCTTTTTATTGAATGGGGGACTCTGTTTCTTGTTAGAGGCAAGTCTACATTTGCTTTGTTAATCCCTTGCAGAAGTGCCTACTGAATCCTGAAGTTTATTTTCACTGAGATTTCTGTCACACATGAGCCTTTTTCCCAGTACAGGGAGTTACTCTGTTCCCCCATATGGCTCCCATATTTCTGGGGTATATTTTTGTCTGTATGTATATATATACACACATATATATATGTATATATGTTCTCCTACCCTGCCCCTCATTAAAGTAAACATGTGTACCATAAAATTTCTTTGTCACATAGCCAAAGCTTTCTTGCTACCTACTCAAATGTAGAGAACATTCTGCTGTTCTCTGTACACTTCCTATTGTACAGCTCTGCTGCTCTGTCCATGATCAGCTATTTAAAATACCTGCTGAGAAAATCCTCAAATCCTTTAATAATTTTCAGAGAAATAGAACATCCTAACAAAAATCAGTACATATGATTGCATGAAAAAATATGAAGTGGGGAGAAGTTCCATTTCTTCCAGGAATTTGAATTCTTACAAAGAGCTGCAGAAAGTGACTACTCTGCTGGAATTAGACACCTATACCATTTAGACTTGGTTTCAGAGGAGTCCTACAGCTAAGGGGAATTTCAGTCAAATCTGGCCAAAAGACCTACATCCCCATTATTTTTTACCTCTTCTTCATGTGTACATACTATATGCATGTGTATCTATGTTTATGTAAAAACAAAGGCAATTAATTTATTTGCACAAAATACACTGAGGTAAGAGCTCATTAGAATCAAGGTAAATGATATTTTGTAAGGTATTGGCAGCATGTAAATTTGGAACTGATTTATGTCAACATTAAAGTAAGTACACTTAATTAGCATTGATTTTAAAATGGAAAATGGTCTCCCAGGATACTGTAGAGCAATTCCTTATGTCTTAATTTGCAGCAGATACTGCTCTAGAAAATAGAGTTTAGTAGAGACCAGCCTATTTTAGGCAAAAGGAGATGTATAAACATTAACCTGTAAGGAGAAACCGTTAGGATAATCTTCCTAGATCTCACAGAGAAAAGCCTCCTTCATCTGTCTTCAGTGCTTGCCGGAAATAAGGAAGATTCTCATTTCTTTTGTATCTATTCACATTCCAGCTTCTGGAAAATGGATGGAGGTCTCACTCACACTAAAGATATAATTGTGGTAATATCATGCTCAGATAAGCACTGAATGACTGGGCAGATTTACAGAACAGGCTTTGTGGCCCACCTTCTGTGCTGCCTTTTCCATTTCTTAACCAGAAATTGATTCTTATATTCAGTCTTGCAACACCTTAACCGTTTTGTTAGGCATTTCCTCATGGTACATTACCCGACACAAATGCACAGAGCTGCAAACCTGTTCATGAGCAGAGGTGAAGGCAAGTGAAGTAGTGCTCAGAGCAATGGATCCTAGAGAAATTGAGTGGAAGAGATGCAGGTGCTGAGAATAAACAGAGCATGACAATTTGAATTTAGGTATGTTTTCAACATTTCTTTTTTCCTAATTTTCCCTTTTGTGTTTACATGGTAATTGGGCTAGACTGACAGCGAGAACCAAAACCCTAAAACCTGAAGTTTTTATTTTGAATTGGTGACAACTATTTAAAGACAACACATTTGCCTTTGTCAATACATAGGATTGGATCTTTGGCAGCCACCACTCATCTTAACACACAGCAGCTGGAAGGAGGACACAGACACTGGATGCATTAGAGGATGAGGCTGCACAGTCTCCAGGCTGTGGTGAGCCCTTCCTCACAGGAGCAGTCCTTGGGCTTCCATGGGACATAAATTCTCAGCAGCCTGGAAGCAGTGACCGCACACAGCTCAGAGCTGCAGATCTCTGTGATATTTGGTTTATGTGAAGGCATTCATACAACCATGACACGTCAGGATAAAGCTGCTAGATAATGTCACATATCTCTACATTGCTAAAAGGAAAAGATTTTATGGATAATGTAAGTGAAATACACACAGCTCTTTCCAAGAAAGCGAACACAAGGTTATCACGTACATCTGCTGACAGTAACAGATGGCAGCACTAATTGTTGTTCAGGAAGTTCATGTTGTTTTCATTTCCTCAAGGGCAGTGCATGGACATGTACATGATGTGTTTCCATATTACCCTATTTATGCACTGCTTAGAGAAGTGCTGCTGCTTCTCACCAAAGGTGGGGTGACCTCGAGGCTTCTTCTGCAAGCAGAAGAGAGGGCTAAGCTGAGGAAAAGGGGGGCTGGAGAGATGGAGGTGCAGGGAGACAGGGAAGGGAGACAGAGGAATAAGCCTGCACCATTCAGAGCCCACAGTGTCAATGTAACAAACAGAATTTTTTTAATGGCAGAATATGGATGGAGCAAAATGTGAGCACGATTCAGTAACGATGCTTGATTTTACCACATCCAGTGGAGAGCAGCTACAATGGTACAGATGCAGAGGTGTTGCCAAGGAAACAGACGTGTTTTGCTTCAGATGTGCAGTGAAGCACATACTCCAGACATCCATATAGCCTCATTACCACTGCATCTGAATACCTCACAGCCATTTGCAATGAATTTTGCCCTCATAACACTCCTGTAGTGGTGTAGTGGTCCTTTATCCCATTTTTAAAGTAGAAAAGCAAATAGCCACCAGCCCAGTCACCCCAGCAGTCTGTGGTAAGAGCCCTGAAATCTAAACAAGAACAGAGCATTTGTAGCCACTATCCAGCCAGTGCCATGACTTTGATATGAGTCAGCAATAAACTGCTAGGGAAAAATGTAAAGGTATCAAAACCCCAGCTTGTGATGCAGGCCACCAGACCACTGCCAGGGAATGGTTCCATGTTCATTTCCAAGGATGTGCAACACTTCCTTCTCAGAATGTAGCAGGGAAACACGGATGTAGTTCAAGGCTCTGTACTTCAGAATCAAGTAACAGTATATGAAAAATCTCTTCTCATCTGCATATCAGTGAAATAGAGATTTTGGGGTTCACTTGAAATAGCAATATAAATTGAGCATTTAAAGTTTAGTCTGTAGAACTCTGGGTTGAAGTTTAACCTTTTTACTTAAGAAACCTCTGCCATGGTACAAAGGGCATAGGAAAATGCAAATTTCTAAGGTTTCTTGCATAGAAAACAATACCAAGAAGAGATCAAGAGATACAAAAAGCCCAGATAAAGAAACCCCTCTGTCTCCAAGTTCATTAAGACCACGGAATACCCAGATAAGGACCGAGGGACCAAGAAGCGCATGCGAGAGGAGGAAAGGTTCAAAAGTTCATCCTCGAGGAAGACTACAAATCTTCAGCCTCAGAGACCACCAGAGACCCCCGTGCGACCACCACAGCCAACAAGGCCTGGCCAGAAGGGCGTGGATCTGATCACCATACGAGGCAAGGACAGGAGGGGCCAGGGGTTGAATATGCAGGGGAAAGTTGTGCAATCTCTTACATATGGAACACCTTTGTGAATAAAGCTGGGGGACAGCCCGAGGCTCGGGGCACAAGTCCTTATGAGAGCTGTCTCACTTGTGCTGGAGCTCCAATACATACCCACTGCATAACTAAACTTAGTTGTGGAGTCTATTTATTCTCCGCATTGCTTCATCAGTAGTTTTATTTCAAAATTCAGTGGAAAAGTAGAGATAAGGAAATGAGTAGACATTACCCATAAAAGTCTGACATTTTATCAAGCTCTGTTCACTTCTGCCTTCAAACCAGCACAGCTCTCTGTAAGGCTGGAAGAGAAGAAGGGGAAAAGTCTTCTCAATTTAGGGAAGATGAAGGAATGGCCCAATTATATGGAAATAGGCCATCTGATATCTACACAGTGCTCAGGCTGTATTTTCCTTGCTCTGTATTTCAATTTTCTTTTCTAGTCTATCACATGTCCAGCAAATTTTGTTCTCTTTAGAACAAAGAAACAATTAGAACTCATTACTCTTATAGTAGAAATTGCTATGCTGATACATGTGTTTTTTAGATTTCTAAAGCAGAAGAAAGAGCACAGGACTCTCAGGGCAAGCACTGGATGACAGGGAATGCACTGAAAACACAGGCTGTGGTAATGGGCTTTCAGTCTTTTTTAGGAAATCTGGAGATAAGTAGAAAGAGCACCAATAAGAGCCAACTAATCATCCACAGTGCACAGAGTGGTCCATAGTGATTTCAGGCTGTGTGATGGGTTCAGTGTCATGTTCTGAGCTCTGAGTGTCAGAACCTCTTCTGAAAACCTCCAGAAGCTTGGCAACAGCCTTTGTCCAAAACAGGGGGTTCTCTAAACTGGGGCTCAATAGCACAAGGTGAGGAGTGGCAAGGGGGAATGGCACCTCCTGTCCTGCCAGACTTTGGCTGGGTTGTCAAAGGTGCTGCTTCCTTTCTGACTGTCTGGTCTGACAAAGTTGGTAACTGGACATTAATTCACTTCGGTGTTTGAAGATGACACATTTGTCTTTATTGATACAGACCTAGTTTCAATAGTCCTCAAAAAGGAAAAAAACATGAGTGCACTAAAAAAATCTTTGAAGATCTCTTCTGCCTGCTTTTATTCAAAGAAATTTATTTATCTGCTCATGAGAAATATTTTTCTCATTTTTTTTCTCAAATTTAAAATATGAGCAAGCTGCAAAAAGAAATCAAAATAAGTCAGTGTCAAGAGTACAGAATCCCATCCAATCTGCCTTTAGAAACACTCTTGAATATTTCTAACATTAAAACTTAAGTTCAAAAACATTTCCAAGGTCTTTGACATAGGAATTCCCAGACTTCTTCCCCCACACACTCTTTTTCTTTCTAATAAAGTACAAACACATCCTCTTGTATCAAATAAAGTTTAGGTTTAGCTGGAATCCACAGAAAATGAGGGAAGGGAGTGACTGTGACCTTTTCTGCTTTCATTCTTACAGCCTCTGCTTTTAGTATTTTCTTTTGTCAGATTAATTTAGCCTTTGAAGACTTCACTGTTGACCTCAGGACACCTAAGGCATATCAGCATAGATGCTCACATTAAGGAATAGACTCAAGCCCCCAGAATACCTACCTGAAACATTACATTTATTTTTACAATTATTTGCTCATTCAGAAACATGGGAGGAGAAACATAACAAATCTGTACTGCTCAAAACTTTGTACAAGGCAGGCTACAGAGTGTTTGTCTCCTTTTGAAAGGGACTTCATGGGGGTTTAACACTCAATTACCACTCACCTAAATCTGTACAGAAATTTTTAACAAATGGTTACAGTTAATACCAGCTGACACCTATTGTGATACACTTCAGGAAACAGAAAAGACAATTTTTTTAAAAGAAAGAACTAAATCTGTCATTAACTGATTGCAAATCAGGAGCCCATGTAACTTGCAACAAAACAGTTTGGGACAAAGTTTTGTCACAAACACACCTGTTTAATGCATGGCACCAAAATCAAGAGACATCCTTTTCTTTGTGCCTAGAGAGTTCACTCATCCCCCTCTCCCTGGTCTCTTTCAAAGAAAAATGAGTTAGCTATGAAGGCAAAAGATGCCAACAGCAGATAAAGAGGTTGCTGTAATGACCTCAACCACGCCTACAGTAATTTCTCTCATTTACCTGTAGCATTACCTGCATACAAGTGATGGGCCCATCTGTCTCCAAGCCAGCAACACCTCCAATCCAGTGAGCAGTCATTTGTCAAAACCTTCCCCAGGGCTGGAGACCTGCCTTTTTCCTGCTCTTATCAACTAACTATTATTGCCACTTTTATGACTGCTCAGCTGAGGCAGTGATAAATAAGACCTTCCCCCGTTCAGAGTATTTCACTGGAACAAAAAAAAAAAAGTCCTCTCTAGCAGACAAACCTCTACTAGCAGCCTTGAAGGGCATAGAAACACCTCAAGGGCAACATGATCACAATCAGTATTTAGTGGCTCTGAAACCAGAAAAATTCATTCTTGTCTCTGTTCCTCAATAGGCTCCTGCAGCCCCCATCCACAGCCTTTCCTGCTTATAGGGAACCCCACTACCTGGGCACATGCTGCAGCCAAACAATCCTTGCTTGTTTGCAAGGATGTGAAGTTTGGAGAGATGTTCCTGCCCATGGGCTGGGGCTGCTGTAGCAGAGGCAATGTCAGTGTTGGGTGTGTGAGTTTCTGCTTCTGAATGGGGACACCAGGTGTTCTGGGGTGGGGATGGGCCTGGAGCATCCTCCTGTGTAGCAGCAGCCACTGCCACTGCTCAGCTCCAAAGGCACTGCTGTTACCAGGGCTACAGTGCTCCTTTGGTGATGGGTAAGGGTGTCCTAGTCTTAAAGTCTGGACTGGGAGCTTGAATACAGATGGAGTATCTGCTCCCTGAAGCAATCATCCAGACCTCAGTGATGTATCTTGTCAGTAATCGTAGCACTGCTGAAGTAAGGCTTTTCAATTTACCAAAAACAGTGTAATTCAAATCCCTGCTTCACAGTGGTTATTTATTAGAAGAGAGAAGATCCATGTGCATCTTTCAGAGAGCTGGAAGGAATGATTGCAGAGGAGATTTCATGTTTCACTCCATAAATCCAGATACATGTGACCAGGAGCCCTCAACACTTCACCATCAGTGTCAAGTCCAGTGAATTTGAATCTGCTTGTTTCCTGGGAGGAACTGTGATATGAACACAGATGAGATGAACTACAGCACAGGCAGAATGAAGTCTTCTTTCAGTTAAGTCAGAAATAGTTTTTATTTATCAGTTGAGAACTGCCCAATCAGTTGAGAATACCCCAATCCCTAATTCTGGCTTAGCCTGGATACTTGCATTGGGTTTAGCATGTTCTGAAAGCACAGAAAATAAGGGTATATGTTACAGTTCCAGCCTAAGTCTCTACTGTCAAGTGACGTGTCCTGTGCTCCTACTGATTTGTGAAAACTCATCCCATTTCATGAAGACCTCCATGCCTCATCATCTACAATTTCTAGGCATTTTGTTCAGATATTCAAACCAGGATGGGCTTCTGGAACAAATTTCCCTTAAGTTTGTGTTAGATACTGAATATGGGCAACCTTCCAAGGAAAGCATTATTTACCCATAGGAGTACAGCAATGAGCAACAAAAAATGCTACAACAGCAAAATAACCTCAACACACCCCAGCCATTCCTAAACCTTGGCAGGTCCTGGAGACTGCTCAGGTCCCACAAACTCCTGTTTCTGCAAGGGCCAGGCTGCAGCAGGACCCTCAGTCATGCCACCTCCTGAGCTTCAGCTGGGATCCTTCTCCCAGAACCAGCCTGGCCTGCTTAATCAGTATTTTCATGGGCTCTCCAACCTGTTTCTTATCAAAGAATATTGTGTCCATCGTGGGCAGAAACAAATCTTCAAAGACTTTGATACCTGCATTGTAATTTAAACATGCCCGCAGAGCTGGCCAAATTCTGAGGTTATCAGTTCTGAAATATATTTTATCAGTAGCACACCAATAATACTGTAGGTATTTATTATCTTATATGCAAGGTAGGAAACACACTTTGTGTCCTGGCCTCTGGAAACCAAATGCCAGGAAGACTGGATGAAAGCAGATCTTTTCCATACAGTTGGCTTTGGGAGTAATTGCAAAGGTAAGGCAAAAAGAGGTATTCCCTCTCCTCCTAGGATATAAGTGAATTTTCAAGTGCATGTGCAAACATAGAACCTGACAGAAGTTTTCAAGCACATCAATACTTCAAGAGCAAGAGGTGATATCAAAAGTGTGAAATGCTGCAAGAGCACTGTCATGGAAACAGGTCATCTCTGGATATGAAAATGCCACCTCCCTGTCTCCTAGGGCTGTACAGGTCCAAACAGGACAAATCCCCTTTGGTTATGCAGTATCTGAGCTTTCAGAGTTATGTGGTGCTTATGTGGTGCTTATGTGAGTATGAGAGGGAAGTTGCTGCTGACAACAAACCAAGAACTGAAACCTCTGTCACACACCAAAACCTGAGAGAGCAGAAGTACAGGTGCACATCAAGGGTGGAGATGTGGGAACAGTGGATTTTCAGCCTTATGGCTAACCATGAAAGGAGGATGAAAGGCAAAATGGATAAAACAACAGGGAAAAAAACATTTATGGCAAGCACCAATACAGCTGTCACTGTGCACCTCTAGCAAGGACAAAAGGTGAGGGGAAGCTTGACCACCCTGGGACAAGGGCTTCAGGAAGTTGAAGCAGGTGAGGATAAAAACTGCTGCCTCAGACAGGATCACAGAGCTTGTACCTGTTGGGAAACTTGCAGTATTGGACACTATTTTTCAAGGACTGCTCAGTGGTGTTTGAAACATATTACATTTGTCTGGCATGCAGGGAGAAAATACCCTCAAAGGTTTTAGCAGGAATCAAGCCTGTACTAAAGTTACTGATGTGGCAGTAGTTTGAAGCAAAGGTTTAAACAAATCTAGGTACCTGTTCAAGAAGAAATGAAACACAGAGCATTTTCAGGCATAAAGGCATCTTAAGCAATTTGTCTTCTCTGCTTGGTATAAAGCACACATTTTCATTCTCCTCTCCTAATAAAACCAACAAATGTATTTCTCCTTCAACAAACAGTGTATTTTACAGTATATACTAAATCTTTTTATTTTTTTTTACCTCCTGAGTAGAGTATGAGGCTTTTATTTGAGTTTGATGTAAAGCACTTCTGGCTCTTTATTCAAGACACCTGCATTTGATCTGTGAGTATTCTCAGATGTTTTTTATACTCTGCAAGAGACAGCTGCAATCATGCAACTCAGATGTGATTACCAGTCTAAATCACTCACCAGGCCAAACTTGCTTTGAAAGCCCATTTCTATCATATGGACTTCTGAACTGAATACAACTTCTGATTTAAAACAATGAAGCAAGTCAGGAAAAACCAACTGTGACCAGGACACTCTGTCAACATTCCACATGCACAGAGCTCCTGAAGACAGTACATTCTAGATTATTGTCTAGACTGCAATATAATAGAAAAATACCCAAAGGAGAATTAAAGGTACCATTAGCAGTAAAGTGATGATAAGGTGGAGCTCAGAGAAGGCTCATTTATCTAATGAGAAGCAGTTCCCAATATAAACATAGCTAAGAGGTAATGATGAAAACTGAGGTTTGCATGCCAAAACCCACAAATATACCAAGAGAATTCCCAATATAAATTGGTATTTAATTAACCAAATTACCCAACATAATGTTCCAGCTGAGCTAAGTACTTTAGCATATTCAGGATACTCTAATATTACTTTAGTTTACAAAAGTTGGTGGGTGGGAAGTGCTTTAAAGAAGAGACAGAAATGAAGCCAAACGTGATCGAATTTTCAGTTGAACAAATGTTTAAATAAACTGATTGAAAGGCCAAGAACTTCTGACAAAAACTAGTTTAAATTCCTGTACATGGAATTACCTGGACACTGGAGATTGCTTTTTCCTTCTTCCACTTTTCTCCCCTTCCACCTCCATTCTGCCAATCTTCTCTTTTTAATTTCCCTTTCATTCCTCTATGTTTCCAGTGAAAAAATGGGAAAAGGGAAAAGTTGAAGACATTGATTTTGTGAGAAGATTCAGAAACTTTTAAAAATGCTTTTCCACGGTTCTTCTTTTAGAGAAAAGGCTACTTAACTGAGACCAAGATGATGATTATATAAATACATACATACATGGAGGTATGTATGTATGTATGTATGTATGTATATAACCAGGACAGGCTTTTACTTCAAGGTTCTGCTAAAGCCTGGCATTAACACCCTTCTAGCCAGGAAATCACATCCAGCCTTTTAAGGCTACTTTCAAGAGATGCCATTTAACTGGATTGCACTAGAATGAGTGGAGAGCAGCTCGTTTCCCCTTGAAGAGGCTGTGAACAAAAAAAGCAATCCTGCAGGTCAAGATGTGCCTGCAGAGCTCCAAGGAAGGGCTGAGGAAAGCAGTGCAAACTGCAGCTGGACAAGAAACTGTTCTAGCAATAACAATTTAATTATTTAATGCAAATGAGTTTCTTAGATCCCTCTTTTACAGTCATTTGGCTTTCATACAACCAGAACCAGACAGTGAAAGACAGGTACAGACAGGGAGATGCTGAGGTCCAGCAGAAGGGCAACTCAGCTATTTTGGGGCCCGCTCACTACTAATTTCTGTCAGGCAGCACAACCAAAGCACCACAAGCACTGCCACTGCCACAGTTAATATCTTTGGAGCCATGCTGTAAGGCAAACCCTCCAAGCAGAGGAAGGGGCACCAGGCTTGGTGGCACAGAGTGCTCCTAGACCTGTACATGTGGATGTTGTACAAGGGAAGGTCAGGCCCTTGAAGAGAAATGTAAAGTGACCCTGAGAGAGCCATCGTGGGGAGCAGAGAAACATCAAGATGCTTCAGGCTCTTAGGGAAAGGGCTTAAACAATGTCAGTTGCTGAAGGCCAGAAGAGAAGAGGCAGTTTTGATCCAGCCTGGAGGAGGATAGTCCTACTTTCAACTGTATTGCACAAATACTTCTTTTCTCCTTCCTCTGAATGTTATCCTTGGGTAATTTAGAGTATGTTAATGATGTCTGTAACCCCCTTTTGACAGCACCTCTCTTTCCGTTCACATCCAATAAACAATAGCATCCCCAAAAAGAAGAAACAGATGTACAATCTAAAATACTTGTAAAGTTTCTACTGAGAACACATGAGTTTTAACTTGGCCAGACTCTGACAGAAGCATAGCTGTGCTACTGCAACAGTCTCATCTGGACCCCCTCAACACCCGGAAAGCTTTCACATATAACAGAGAGCCTATGAAGCACCAAGGCAGGACAAAAATTTTGTTTCTTTTCTGTGTTACTGGGACACTAGCCATGACCAGGATAAACTGCACTGCTCTTATGACAATTTTCATCTTCTCAGGTCTGCTTCAACCATGGGAACAGAAGGCAGGCAGATCTCTAGAAATGTCCACTGTTACTTTTCCTCTTTAGTGCCACTTCAGCAGGCACAGGTAACTAACTCAGACAACATCTGTGAAATGCTGACCCCAGGAGAGTCAGTGGTAAAAAAGGCAAGAGCCACCATTAGTCTTCCTCAGAAGAGAACAAGAATACCAATTAAGTTCTATAATTTTATTTATCTCAGTGAAGTTCTCTTAAAACATATTACAATATAATATTAACAGAGGAAAGTGTCTAAACAGTATTTTTAAAACAAGGTGATATTTCAAAGTAGAAAATTTTTTTAAAAAGCACCACTAGAAAATAGTACAGTTTTCACAGTGTACTGCAATGTGCAGAGACCACAGAACAGAGGACTATCCATAATATTAAAATAGACTTCACATATTCTGTCCAGTTTTGACTTGACAGAAAGCATAAAAAATTTGCATAGGTAATAAATATATTCAGCTAAAACCTTTGAACTTGCAAAATGTTTCCCAATACAAATCAATGCAGGTTTTGTAAGCCAAATCTTTTTTTCTTTTGTACGAACAGAACTATACAACCTAAATTATTTTCCTCCTGTAATGGTCAAGTTTTCTATAACAAGTTGTCCATTATCTTCATAACACAGTGAAATAACCACCTGCTTTTCTGTATGTATTAACTTAAACTCATTCTGTACAGGTAGATTCTACCAGCCTCATACTCTGTAACTTTGTGAAGCCCTCCTTTGGAAACATTCTCTGGCAGAATAGATTGAAGAGCCTGTCTCCAGCTATTTTAACCATATTCATGAATGTGGTATCAAAAGACCCAAAATAAAAGTTTTTAAATGAATTCTGTTCTTCACAGTATTATATGGTACTATTAATAGGAAAAAAAATAGAAAAAATAATAATAAAAAAGTTCTAAATTTGTAAATATAATAAGATACCTGTCAATAAAACATGCAATTTATTACAGCAAATGGGATAAGTGCCATAAGATTAGCATTCATTGTGCATCGATTCCTCTTGAACTCTGTCTTATTCAGGACACAGTGCACCACTTAATGTTGCATGGTATGAGGCAATATATACCATTTTCATAGATGCAAAGGCTATATACTATGACATTAATCACCAATAATAAATCTATACTGATTCCAACATACTCACTCAAATTCCTGTTGCTATAACAAGGTCAGTGAGTGCCCTCAATGACAGATCCAGGCTTTTCTTTTTTTGAAAAGGAGAGATTCAAAAAAGGCTCAATGATCAGCCTTTTTTTGCTTGAAATAAAGCTAATCTTGCTGTATATTGCAATTAATAATACATATTGGACAAGACATTTTTTCCACTCTCTGAGTGCCTTATCATAGATGACATGAGTAAAACATTATTAGATGCATTATCACTACCAGATGGATGCAAGCTACTGTTTCTGCCACTGTGCATCTAAAAACTTACTCTGGATTTAAGAGAAATTATGGGCACTCCCCACAGAATCCTCCAAACAGTTTTATTACGTTGAAGAATTTATACTCTGGAACTTCTCTCAGTTGTAATAATGTTCACTTGTACATTCCTTGCAGCTTCTGTATCCTTCAATAACAGTGCATTTAAATGCAAGTACCACCAGCATGCATAATACAGGATTGTAGCATCATTCTCTTCCCTGTTTAACTCCACTAATCTCACAATCTCACTCAAATAAAGCATACTCATACAAATCATGCCATTAGATTTGCTATATGCCACATATAGACATGTTTATTATATTCAAGTAACATCTGCACTTTGCTAAAGATGTCCCAGATTATTATTATGTTAATCTAACATCAGATTCTGATTCTGCTACACAGGTTTAAATCTAGAATGAATCTTAAACTGTCATTCTGGCAAGTGACAGCCTTCAACAGAACTGCACAGCACAAACCAGCAAAGGATAGTAAGGGGTTCTGTTTGTGAGGAAGTGGCTTCCTTAACTTTTTCTGAAAAAAAACATAAGCCTATAATTTCTACCTTTCTCTACCATTGTCTCTCCCTTAACTCTTACCATAAAAATACCCAGGTGTGCTCTCTGCAGAGCTTCTCCTACATCACATGCATCCTTCTACAGAAAGCAGAATGGGTATGTCAGAAGAACTTTAACTCCTGTGCCATTTCATTTTTGTTTAGTCTCAGTAGACTCCAAGGGCAAAGTTCCCAGAAAAACTGCTCTGCTCCCAGGTAATGCAGCTCTTCTGCACACAACAGATGCACATGCTTTTCATTCCAGAAGTCCTTCTCTACCACTACAAAATGTTCTCTGTAATGACAACAGTATTGTGCAAATGCTGAACACCTTCAATAGTAGTTTTAATTCATCCTTGCTTATGACCTTGCAAGAACGAATGAGACACTGGCTACACACAGGCACTAAGATCTCTGTCACTGACAGACTCTGGGGACACCAGGATTACTGGTTTGTGTACTTACACTGGCTGCAACACAATGCCCAGTGAGGTGTCCTCTGACAGACTGCTTAGATTTTGCAGCTGAAGGCAAGAAAAACTACTGTTCTCTGTTTGGAGCAGGAGAGCAGTTTGTCAAAAGCCTGAATCCTTGAGCACATTCTTGAAGAAAAAAACGATGATGGAACTAATAACTTCAGATTTTAAGGACACAGTTATAATGTCACAAGTTAAATCAATGACCAGATAGAAGTCTTGCACTTGGGTCCATTCTATTACAGAAAATTATAGGAGGCCATTATACAGCAAAAACAGTGTAATAAACCCCAAAACAGATTAAGACACAGCAATGTACATATATTTTAGCTATACATACTCAGGCAGACACATTAAAGTTATACTGTGCATAATATCTCTTTTCAGTAGGGTTAATTTAGGCAGCCTGCAAGTGCACTGGTAATGTCTCTCTTCTGTACTTACATCTGTGACACAAACATCTATCCATTGTAGGAATGCTGAAAGAAAGCTGGAATGAGATGTGACAAGGCATGTCATTTACTCCTAACAAAAGAAATGAGAAAGGAGAGTGAAAAAGCATTCGTAGATGAAAAAGAAGAAAATGGGATAAAACAGTCTATATAGTTTAAAAAAAGAAAGAATTAGTTTGATGGAAGAGTTGGAAGAAGATAAAAATTAGTGTCAATGAATACACCATTTCATTGAATTAACTGACTGATTTGACAAAAAAAAAAGCCTTTTAAATGTAAGTACCTGTTTAACAAAATAAATAGACTTGTGAATAAAAACAGGGGTTTTTGATCAGAAAAATATTTTGCTGTTTAAAAGAAATGGAATAAAAATTTGCTTAATTTTCAGGAGTCTAATTTTCAAGACATTCTTTTGTTTCCTTTTGCCTATGTACTGTTCCTTGTTACAATAGACTTCTTTCCTTTTCAATCTGCAACTTTTCATGGGGAAAACTAAAAACAGAGAAAAGCTTTCCTAAATTACTTAAATCCAGATTACTTCTAAATGAAATTACAGTAATCATTAGTTCCACTGTTTTTGTTGTAAAAATAGTATTCTATTTTTGACCCAGTCCTTTTCCACAATATTAAGAATGTATACTCCAGTGTTGCCACATTATCACCTATTTGAGGCATGTTCTCTCAATTTATGGAAAGCACGACATTTTGAGAGATGTAGATAAATTAGCCCCAAAGTACATTTAGTCTTTTTATTAGCCTGTTGCATGAAAAAAATGAAAGCAGATTTCAATTATTTGGCTGTGCTGCTTTCAGTTACAGTACTAAATGATATTTACCCTCAGCTGCAATTTTTTGTGGTCCAGAAATAATCAATTTTAAAAGACAGTTTTATTAAAATAAGGGAATTCGATCTGAATTGTCTGAAGATGGTAACAGAATTAAAATCTTGACTGAAAACTCTTGTTTTCTTTAAATAGTGATCATTCAGTTAAGATTATATTTAAATATTCCTAAAATTGAGAGCATTTTGTGGGATGATCTGCTCAAGTCAACACAGTATAGTGCCAAATATGTATAGAATCAGAGTAGAATCCAAATACAATTGAAACCCCAATTCCATGCTAACTTCACTGGGCAGAAATTAAGATGAAATCCATAAAATAGATATACTGGTTCCATGTTCATGAGTGATCTGGTTGATCCTTCCACGCACACAGTCAAGAGAAATTGATATCAGTGTTCCGTTTTGTACTTCAAAAGATGCACGGAGGGACACACTGGTCCATATGCTTCCCTCTGGCATCTGACCTCCAATCTGCTGAGCAACTGCTGTGGGTTGCATGTGATCCATGGTCAACTGATTGAGAGTCACTTTGAGCACATTGCACGAATGGATTAGCTTTAAGTTAAATGCAATGCTGGCAATTCCCTTTTCAGTAAAAATAAAATACTTCTGAGCAAGCTGTCCAGAAGAAACCAGCTGTATCTGTTTCTCATTGGATGAAACCTGGGTGAAATCCAGTAGTTTGTTTCTCACTGCTCCAGTAGGCAGACCTGTAACAGAAACTGTGGCTGATATGGCACTGGAAACCGCTGAAGGGATCCAGATGAGGCTGAACATACTAATTCCAGAACTATCTCCAAAATACCGAACATTACACTGCGCAGGAGAAAGTATCTCAAAGCTAACCAGATCTCCAGCACCAACCTTTGTGGCCCCAGAAGCAGATATCGATGTGTCTCTGTAATTTACCCCAGATTTAAATACATTCATTAATTCTCTGTTGGTACCATTCCTATTGATATAAGAAATTAAGGAGAAGCCCTCCTGGACACACGTATGACCCATGGAATACAATGCTTGATGAAACACAAATTTGACAACACCAGTTTCAGTGAACTTTATAGCTCTACCATCATGAGATAAACTTAGCATATAAGGGTCAGAAACAGAAATTATTTTAAAGGTAGGTCGATAGTTGGTTTGGTAATGCATCGCTGTTGACATCTGTGCACTGAGTGCCACAGCACCTGTGTCGTGGGACAACCAGAACAAACTGAGTGGGGTATTAAGATCATAAATATTTAAGTCTTTGCTTTGATTGCAGAATTGATTAGGGCTCCTCAAATACACAGACAGAGTTTGGCTGGGCTCCACTTCAGCAGCACTGCTTAAACTAGTGCTCTGGAAATACTTTCCTTCTGGCTGCTCAATCCGAACACCACTCAGTTCATAGTCTTCCTCGCTGCCATTAAGCTTTAAGGAAAGCTGCAAAAAGTTCCTGCAGTTGTGCTTTACTGCAAAATTTAGGTCAGTCCACAAGAGACCATGTTGCCTGAATACCAGGCTGCTCTCTTCGGTGGACAGGATATCACATGGAAGCTTTCCTTTTATCTTCAAGTTCAAACCAGAGTAGACCTGAGAGATGCCAGACTTTACAGAGGGTAGAACGATATTTGCAGCCCAAGACTCTGAGAGCTTGTTTTCACTGGCTGCTGAACAAACCGTGTCACTGACAGTGGAACAAGGCACGGCCACCATTCCATCTTCACACTTTAAACACGCTTGGCATTCCTGCATTTCCTTATTAAAGAAATACTCCTCTCCACACATTCCCAAAGCTGCATCTTTCTCAGCAATTCCAAGGCATCGGAAACCACCTGTTCACAGGAAATGGACTATTTTTATTGTCATACCTTTAAAAAGCTAAAAATAAGAACTCTACAGCTCCAAATATCAAGTATCTTTGATATATATCTAACCATAAGCGAGAAAACAGAAGACAGTTATGCTGTTAGATCACTTTATGTTATTAAAGGAACCTTGATAGATTACAGAGGAAATATTAGGCATAACTCACCTTGTCCAAGCCAAGCTCAATGATTTGGAGTGAAAAAGAAGCTACACAGGGGCATTTCTAACCAAAATTTGTAATGTATCTGATACAATGATATTGCTCCAAAGACAGTCTCTTCCTTCTCTGATATAAAAGGCATGGTGACTGGTACACCAAGCAGCTCCTTTCAACTAATGGAGAGTTCCCTACACAGGGAGAAATGTGCACTGCCTGCCCAGCCATGCTACAGGGTAGCCCTGCTGTCACTGTGATTGCTAAAGCAGTGCTTTGCAACGCAAGGGACAAGGACCCCTGGCATGAACTCCATATACAGTTTTTAAAAAACCTGCAAGAGACAAATAGGAAAACCATAAACAGCAGGCTTAAAATCATTATGCAGTAGCCCATGCATTTAAAAAGTGGAAAACCACTGCCCTAAGACACAGGACACAGTGGTTGTGATCAAGCTAAAGTTAAACACTGCTGCAAACAGTGAGGAGAATATACATGAGCTGTTTGAAATTACTTTGTTTGACATAAAGCAATTTTGTGCTGTTAAGTGTTACACCATGACCTCAGTGGATCAAAGAATGCACACTAAAAAAAAACAGGTTTTAAAAACAGCCTGTAATTTTCTGTGACAATTTTCCAAGAGCACCACCAGCTGCCAGTGCTTCCACCTGGAGCAACCAGAACCCAAAACCTTTGTACATGGAGATTTCAGGATCTGAGTCAACACACAAGATCTGAGGAATCCTAAAGAATAACCACCTGCAGTTTGTGCCTCAAAACTTAATCACTAATGCAGCTATTTAAGCTTTTTTACCACCATGATCAAAACTCAATAATCATCTTTCTAATAGATCTTCTTAAATATCCTTTAGTACCTAGATTCTATGTCATACACTTGCATTATTCTTTAGGTGGAAACTTCCTGTACCTTGGCTGGGATTTGCTCTAAGACTGGGACTACAAGCATTTGCATGGATCCCAACAATGGATTCACCATTGCTAGCCCAGGGTGGGGCTGGCTATGCCAACTGCTGATGTAGACAGAAAAGCTCACCACACTTGCTGCAAACTGCAAGTACACACCAACCTGGCCCACAGGGGAGGTCAGAATGTTGGCTAGAATTCACTTCTGATACTACATTATTCAGCAAAGAACACCAGGTACTGTGTTAATTTATACAGGCTTCATATATTCACCCTCATGTCACTTTGTTTACACTTCACTCACTTAAGTGATGATTCTCCACTAACACCAATATGTAGGACTGTACAATTCAGGATGTGAGAATATTCCTTCTAAGATCAGGTACCATTTTATCAAGAGTTCACTGCAGAACAATAAGATTTTTTCCATCTGAAAAAAGTCAAGAGAAACTTAACAGTTTGTTCCTCTCTGAAAGTGTCTCATTTTCTTTTATGAGAAACAAAAGCCAAATAAATACAATTACTTTTTTTCAACTAAAAACATTCTAGAGGGAGTATAGAAAAAAGTCCCAGACAATCATCTTTCCCTTTGAAATCAGTTTTAACCATGATGTATTTGCTCACATGACATTTCTTAACCACTTCTGCTTCTCATATCAGTAGCTCCACCATCACTGAGAAATACTGGATGAACTAAATACACACATACAGCTGGTTCACATAGCAGAGAAAATTTTCAGTAGTGCCTAAGAACACTTTTTATGTTGTTTCTTACAAATATTTTAGTGCATATTTGAATATTTACTAATATCATGTTTCACAAATACTTGTGATGGCTATACGCACTAATTTGCTGTCTAGTCTTTTATTACTTTGGTTAGATCTGCAGCAGGTGTTCCCCGTGTGTAGTTGACCTCAAAGCAGCACACAGACTGCTCCTGGCTGTAGCCACAGTTGCAAGAGCAGCACTCTACCCTTTGCCCAGAAGAGGTCCAGCAGCAATTGACACCCAATGATCAGAAAACCAGCACAGCAGCATGCTGGGACTGCTTCCTACTGCTTTTTATCACTTTACAACCTCTGCCACCTCTTCCTGTCTCCCTGCTCTGAGCACTGCTGCACCTGGTTTCACAGGGAGCAGTCTAGCTGTACTCAACCTGGCTTTGTGAAATTGAGTCTTTCTGCAGCACATTCCCCAGCTCTTGCCACTCACAGAGGCCAGGTAATTGCAAGGCAATTACAGTAAGTTATGCTTGTATTTTCCTGCTGCTACTACTCAAAACTGCCTGATGCAAAGATTATGTTTGGGCAGATTAACTACAGGAATCCTTCTCATTTTAAACCCTCTAAGTCATATTTGGATCATCACATATCAATATGGTTCAATACAAATCAGGACCATCTGTCAAGGTTTTCATTCCTCTTCCTCCTGCATCCCACAGTAAGTTCTCTTTATTTTGCATGGCATTCCAGGGAGAGTGCCTTTGGTTGATTCTATTTGTTGGATAAACAATCTGACTGTCCAAGAAGGAAATGATGCACCAAACCCTATTTTCACTGATTACATACCCCTAACTTATTGAATTATGACTAATCTTTAATCAAATCAATCAACAATTCTCATCCCACATAGAAGTGAGGAAAAGCAGCAGGGGAAGGAGGTATGATGTAGAGGAAAGTGGAAGAGTGAAGAAAGAGAGGCTCCCTAGCTACATGATTCTTTACTGTTATTTGCTGTCTCCCCTCACACTGCACATTGAACAAGAGTTGCTACAGATGCAACAACCTTTGCGTGCAGCTTGAGAAAACACATTCAACATCTGGAACTCATATGGCACATCACATCCCCTTCTCCCCTTCTTTACCCAAAACAGACATTCAGCTTCAGCCTTCCTTTTGACACGTTAATCGCACTTGTGTAAGATAATGAGCTACCATAAACAGACAGGCTGAAAGTAGCAGTCACCTCTTACAAAAATAATAGAAACACTCTCTCTTCCATGACATATGGGAACAACACTGACAGGACATCGATTCCTGGCCAGGTGATGGGTAATAACTTTCTTTCACATATCTACACACCACCATTAAAACTGGGAGAAGAGGAAGAGAGGGAAGATTCCTTTCCTTCCAAATACATTGCTACTGCCTTTCTGTGGTCTGACACACCATCACTACCCATCTGTTTCTTGGCAGTGCTCTGCCCTCACTTACGTTCCTCCGGCATCTGTACAGACCCTTTTTTGGTCTGGTTCCCCTCCACGGAACCCACTGAATAAATTCATTACAGCCTTCCCTCTTCCAAGGCACAGACTAGAGCAACACCAAATTGCTGCCACATTGGTGGCTCTCCTTTCCTAGGGCTGAGGCCTTCTGGGCTTCCATCCAACAAAACACAAATGGGAGCAAACCCAATGTCTCAGTAAAGACAAGACAAAGCCTTACACCTTTTCCAATGCTGACTCAAATTCTGTGCTCTAAACTGTCTTGCCTCCAACTGTCCATCTCGAAGACTCTCCAAAAATGTCTTCCCTCTTCTTTTGTAAGACTGATGCTACCTCGTGTACAGCATTTACCACACAAGGCGACACTAAGTGCTCTCTTCCTCAAGTCATTTCTATTTTACTGCAGTGTTTGTAGTAACACCATCCAAACCAACAGAGTTCCCATCCAAAGGAACTAAGGACAAAGTAAGAAAACCCACATCCTCTTTTAATCCTTTCCTAGGCTCACACATTTTTCTCCCCCAGTGACTGGGTAAAAAAGGCACAAAATCACAATCAGCCAAAGAGGCCACCCTCTTCTTACAAGTCTAGAAGCCTAGAGGAAAAATATAGAATCTAATTAAGCCCCTCCTGGGTTATTTGACTGTGAGACCTCAGGTACAGGTCACAACTGGTGAAATGCTCTGTTAGATCACAGAGTTCCTTTCAAGGTTTTTTGGATGACCAAAAACTAGACCAATATAAAGAAACTTAGCACCTGGATAAAATTTGCTCAGTATGTCTATTAATTTTGCTCTTTTGTGTCTGACAGTCATGAGAATGTAATGAAATAATGAAGCTTGCTGTGTAAAACACCAGTCAGATTTGCTCTTGGAAGTCTGAAAAACTCCCCCAAAGTGTCCTCAAATGATGGAAACTGTTGATCTTTCCTCAGTATTTGACAATATTGTTGCTAAGGAGAATAAGATTAATGGTGGGAGGTCTTACAAGACTCTTCATTAGATTGAACCAGGTATCTACCCCAGTGCACCAGAAGGAAAATGATAACTATTTTTCTCTAATAGGAATAATATCTTTGATTTGGGCCCTATTTGCACCAGTATAAACAAGAAGAAAGGCAGGTCATAAGAGAAAATTAAAAACAAATCACATAAACTCCCACAAAAAAAAAGGGAAAACAGACCATCCAATGCCCCTAAGGGATAATAATGTCCTAAATAGCCCATTGTCCACAAGAACTGCTATCAACTTACAGATCAGTGTTTTTTAACCCCTTTGATTCCAGCAAGCTGTGCATGTCACTACTCACTAACATACAAGTCCTTATTTCTTTCTTTGGCCTGTTCCTGAAGATCTAATTATCCTCCTTCTTTAATTATCAGAGAATATAACTTACCTGGAGTATTGAGGCATTTTATCCTCTCACCACAAATGCTTGGAGATTCAGTGCACTCATCTCTGTCCTGTAAACCACAAGAATCATACTGAAACAGTTTAACATGACAACTTAAATTTGAAACAGGCATTTCAGGCTCTGTGACACCCATCTGTCCATAATAGGTGTATGTAGGGATGGAGAACAGGTTGATCCCATAAGCACATTAGAGCAGGACAATTTTGATTTGGATTTGTTACCTCTTTTAACAGGGTATCCAAAACCACTGTGTGATGCCACAGAAAGCAAGCAGTGTGCAGATGAGCTGAACAGAGGGGTTGCACATGTAACTCTTGTTATGATGCACATCCATAAGAGTGGGGCATCAACCAATTGACCTTAAGGATGTTACAATAATCGAGACAGTGTTAGGAAAAGCTTTTAAGGACATTTAGTCTGGGAGGAAGCTGCTAACCAAAACATATATGAAAAGTAAATTAGAAAGTAATATTCCCTGTCAACAAGCCCTCCTTTCAGCAGGCAGAGGGGAAAGAAGCCCCTACAGCAAGCAGAGGGGAAAGAAAAACAGCTTACATTTGCCTTTAAATGTTGGCATTAAAGAAAATTGAGTCTAGCAGAGAGGGAACTGGACAGACACATTCAGGTTCTCAGTATCTGGTCCAGCTGGTCAGGCTCATGCTAAGCTCAGAACTGGGGGCAGCACTTAGCAAACAAGACACTGCTTTAAATACCAAGTTGCCCGTATATCTTAGGACTTCTAAATGACAGAAGGCAAACAAAGAACCATCTTATTTTGTTTGCATGCTAGTTTTGTGTTGTATAATAAAATATATTTTATAATAAAATGTACTTAGCAATACAAGTATCCATGTTCTATATTTGTGCATTTGTATGTTATGTTTAAGAAGGAACTAGTTCTTACAATTTCTGTTTCCAAACTTAAAAAGCAACGTCTGACTTATGCTTAATAAAGCTTTCCTGTGCTTTTTAGAGATGTCTAGAAGCTCCTGTAGACTGTAATGGAATTAAATAAACAAATTCAGCATGCATAAGTCTAAATGCTTTATGATATCTTTTCCTACCACGATGAAAAGAATCAAAGTCCTGCCAGCTGTCAGGTTTGGGAAAGTGTCACACCCAACAGGCACAAACCAGTGCCTCACTTAGAACACTAAATGCTAAAGAGAAACACACAAAAAAACCTTCTGGCATAGACCCATTTGGTAAAACACATTTCAAACTGGATTTCTGTAGCTCTCCAAGCAGTTGTTTCCAGAATGTTATCCCAATATGTCCAACACAACGCTTCACAAGCAGTAACTGAAAGATACAGAATTATGTTTCACCTGGCAAATCCGATCAGAGTTTGCAGAACACTCGGCCATTTGGAAAAAACCAGCAGGACACAATGTGCACTTTTCACATTGTGAAGGTGTCTTTTGGAAATTGCAAAATTCGTCACTTTCACAAAGGCCACAGTCCAGCAAAGACTCCCCAACGTTAATCACTTTTGCATCCACTTCTACTTTGTGCACAGAGTATGACTTCTGGAGATGATTTCTGACCTGGTTCTGAAGTCCATGAAGATGACTTTCAAAATAATTTTGAATATCTTCTTGCAAACTCTGAAATGACATTTGTTTCACTGTATCAAAAAGCATGCCATACTGGACTTTGATCAGATCCATTTGCTCATACATTTTTCTTTGCTGTTCAAGTATCTCCCGTTGCTGACTAACCAACACATGCTGCTGTTCAGCAAGTTTTTGCTGCAAATCAACAATGATCTGCTGTTGGCTTTTTAGCATTTCAGTGAATTTCTCATGCCCTTTTGCAAGGTGCAGTTGTAGTATTAGAGCATCTTCAGATGGAACTTCATTTTCTCCTGAAATACAAATTATTGATTATTGTCCAAGCTTGTTCTATTATCTCTTCAAAAGCATTCCAATTTTAGCAAATTAATGAAAAATCTCACTAAATTCAAGTCATCATTATAAGGTCAGTTTCCTTTACTATCTTTGTAGCCCCTTCATGGAACCACAAGGTTTTCCATTTCATAAGCAGCTTATGAAATCATCATTTGCCCCTGCTTCAGGGCATAAATTAATCACCACATCACTAACAGATTAATCATTCCTATGTTCAAACATAGTAAAGAGTAAATGGCCGATTTTCACTGTAGAAGCCATAAAATGAAGTGATAAAACTTGCTGCGAATACTAAGCTATTAAGGGTAGTAAAATTAAGGGTCAATTGCAAAGAGCTGCAAAAGGAGTCTGTGATATTGAGCAGCAGCAATAAAATGATGAAAAAGAAGTTCAGTGGAGATAAAGATGAATTGAGGTTCTCACTGAAAAAATCCAAGTTTTTTTAGATCAATGTCATACTTGTAGATTATTATTACCCCCTGAAGTAATATATCTAGATATAGATGTTGGGCTACAGAGCCATGTAATCATCGGTTCAGTGCCCAACAGAGTTCAGAAAGGCAAATAAAATGCTAGGACTAATTAGAAGAACATTTAACAGAAGATAATACATCATTATGACATTACATTAATCAATAGAGCATCTGAATACAGAATGCAGTCCTGGTTCCCCACCTCAAAAAGGAGTATAGAAGAACTCACAAGTTCACAAAAAGGGCAGCAAGGAAAATCTAACATATGATACTGCTGCAATATGAGAAAGTAGGCAAGACTTTTCAGGATCAGGAAAAAAAAAAAAAGAAACCAAACAACTGTGCTATATTACAGGTATTCTAAAGCAAGTAAATATGGAAAGCCTCTTCCATCTTTCTTCCAATACAAGAATTAAAGAACATTAAATGAAGAAAGCAGTTCCATACACACTAAAACTTCAAAAATAAAATCAATTTGGGACTTAAAGATAGACATCAATCAGATTCAAGAAATCTAAGCAACAAACTGCTGGAGCTGGGAAAATGATCTATGAAAATATTGTGCCATACTTTCTACAGTATCTGCTGCTGGACACTGCCAGAGAGAATCCTCAATCCATATAATCACTCACCTGTTCTTATGCAGCACTGATTTTTATTGGTACAAGCACAGAACATGAAGGATGACACAATGAACAAAGACCATATCCAGTTCTTGTTTACAGTTCCCAAAATATTTTGCTGTTTGGTTAGTTTTACTCACAGCATAAGGCACACATTAATTTCTATTTTCCAGCATTAACTTAAATATTAGGGTAGTTTGCAGTATACTGGATTTGAGAAAACAAAGAACAGGATAAGACAACAAAACCCAGTTTCTGTGCATTCCTTCTTTTGGGATGCCAGTGTTTCATCTGAAGTAAGGTGCACTCATGGTGCTGCTGAGAAACAGCAGGGACAATGGGCTCATCTGATGTGAAATGGGACTAAAAGCCTGCACTCCAGCATCTTCACCTGGCCAAAATAAGTGGTGGTTCAGCTGCAGCTGGCAGGAGCCTTCCAGACAGCAGGTCTGTGTAACCCCTGCACAGGCTGTGCTGGCTGTGACAGGCACAGGAGCCTGCAGACATGGACACCATGCTGGGAATCAGCCTGAGCCCCTGGTACCAGCCTGTACCTTGGAGGGCTGGCATCAGGCATGGCCTCCAGCAAGCATCTGAGTAGACTGCACCTCATATGAATGGGGCTTTTCAAAAGGCTGAACAGACTATTTGGTTCACCAAAACACAGTTTTTTCCAGCAGATTAACTAGAGCAGGGATATTTTAATTACTAAAGAATCACTGCATATCTACTCAGGTACTGTCACAAAGCTGGCAGACATAGACTGGGGTGAGCCACCCGCACTCCACCTGTGCATAGTGACTAATGCAGGTAGAAAAATGGCCTTTGGATCACCTAGGCAGTATATTCCAGCTCCCCTGCTGTCTGAGGAGAGGTCAACAGCAAAGGAACATCCCATTCAGCTGGTATTAGTGATGTGCTCAAATGGTACCTTGACAGAAATGTTCCTCTCAAAACACAGAAAGACAGGAACAGTCTCTTGAATCATTGAATAATGGCTTGCATTGGAAGAGTTCATCTTCCAGTGAAGATGGATTTAGAGTTCATCCAGTTCCAATACCCCTGCCATGGGCAGGAACACCCTGCACTAGACCAGGTTGCTCAGAGCACCATCCAACCTGGCCCTGAACACTTCCAGGAGTGGGGCATCCATGAACTCTCTGGACAACCTGTTGAGTGCCTCACTACCCTCACAGTAAAGAATTGCTTCCTAATATCTTATTTACACCTACTCTCTTTTAAGTTGGAAGTCATTCCCCCTTGTCATGGACATTAGACCTGTTTGAGTTGTAGCTCTCCCCAGATAATTGTCAGTGCATTTCTCCCAATTAGTGATCTGATTATCACATTATTTGTTCTGTTTGTCTCAGTAGACAAGCCATGCTGGAATTGCCATACAAACTGTGCTCATATGCAAGATTTGACCCAGCTGCCAATGGGGACTCCTCTGCACTACTGTAGGAAACCCACTAACCTGTGCTCAAAAGGTCTCAGGGAAACACAGAGAATGTTAGAGGTTGCAAGCAGAATGCTGGATGCTTGCCTATACTGACTTGAAAGAAACCAAAGACAGCCAGTATGCCTTATTTATTGTTCCTGATGCCAAATACATGGAATTTCCGCTAAATGTTGATGAATTCAGAATGTTGTTCTTCCATTCCTAGGAAAGAAAGCTGCCTTATGAAGGTCTGGGTTGGGTCCTGTCTTTGGAATGGGCAAAGCATGTATATATGTCCTTTGTCCAGTCTGGACAAAAGCATTCCTACAGCAAGACTCATTCACACCAACTGCAGCAGCGGGCACTAGGCGATAGCAGTATGAGGAGAATTTCTGAGGGTACAGTGGTCCTCATCTGAAAACTCACAAAGAAGTTTGTGTTTTATCTCAGGTCTGCTCACTGTGTGCTCCGTGTCGACAGTGCCTTCCATGAGATGACATGGTTTAGTGTTATACACTGCTTTCTCTCCTATATATAGGACACTTCTCTCTGCCACAGGAAGATGAATGCATAGATCCATGATCACCACTGCCCATAATCCATTCTTGATGCATTCAAAGATTTTGTTAAGGGAAACTTCTAACCACACTTCTCTTCCTCCAAGACTTCACCCAGCATCAAGCCTGCAAAGAGCACAAAATTGAAAGAGCCAACTCTGAGTCTCCAGACATCTTCACCCCCTGACACTTTAGCCTTAATTCCTCTGACCCACATCAGAGGGAACAAAGGACCCAAACCTAAGGCCCAGGAGATGACAGGTGCATGTAACTCCCCATGTTAGCTGTAACTGCTGATGGTATTGGAAACTGGGCAGCACAGACTGATCAGAGACAGCCAAAGAATAATGTTTGGAGAATGAGGTTATGCTGAGCTGGATGCTCTTTGTAAGACCTGAACAGAGATACAAAATACCTGTTTTCAGCACCATCCAAAAGTATTACTCCTTTCTGTACAAGCAGAATGTTCTTGCTATTTGCCAAGGCTTGTATAACACAGAGAAGGACTTTGGTATGGACAAAGAAAATGCAAATATCCTGGGTTCTTCGGAAAAATGGAGGCATGGCATTTATGATGACAGTACAAAGAGTATGCACAGAAGCAGAGAAAAGGGAGGTTAAACATACTGACTTGTTTTCTGCCCACCTTTGGTCACTGAGCATACAGAGGTTCTCCAACACATCTGGTAACAGTTTCAGGCACGATGAGGATAGACAGTGTCACTGTATTATGCAGAGGGGAGCTTAAATGTCAGTCCTGGGGCTGGAATCACTAAGTGCAGGAGCCTCCTTTGGAGGAGATGTCACTTCACTAGGTAGACCTTGATAACTTGTAGGCTTAGAATGTGCTCTGGTGTCTGAAGCAGCCACGGAACTCACTTGCCATGCAAATATGACAAAGCTTAAATTACCTTCTTCATGCTTTTCATTAGCTTTTAACATCAATGGGAAATAAATCACCCTTCCTAATATATTTGCTATCTTTCAGACACAGCATTAAACCAGAATCCAAAATGTTTTGTGGTTATTAAAGACCTGTTGGTACTCTTCACATCGGTAAATCCACAAATCCCTGACCATTAGAGACACCTTCTGCTGACCTACGAGTATAACCACAGATGCACCTGGCCTCCTCCAGGGACACCAAATTCACCAGAGCTGTGCTTGTCAATGGACAGGCAAGTGTTCTAAACAATGCACTGCAAGAGACGCTTTACCATTTTCCCCCCTGGCTATTGCAAGACAGTTTGGCAATACCAGGTTTCTAACCAGTGGCACCAGTCTGAGTATGGAACCCACCCCACGGAAGCCTTTTACGATATTGCTACAAATTAAGAATACCAGAAATACCAGACTGTGAAGAGAGAGACTCAAAGTTGTTTAAAAAACTGCACTTAAAAAGATTCTGCCACGTTTCATCACTCTAGGTCTCCTAGGTGCAAGTGTTTATGGACGGGAGATAGAGAGGAGCAGAGAGAGGAGCCACGGCAGCAATTCCCTCACATGGTGTGAAGACCAGCGCCGGATTTTCTTCCTAACTCTCCCAAAACAAGGAGCTGCGGTGCAGTCGCTCAGGTGCCCCTGCATCCGGGCTCTCAGAGGTGCTGAACCCCTTGGCCCAGCAGACACCTGCCCGGCTCGAGGGGACCCAGCCCCCTGCGGCTGTGGCTCTCCGTGACCACACTGAGCCCCCGGGGGCTGCAGGAGCCCCATGTGCCACGGCAGGGCGGTGATGGTGCGAGTTGTGCCCTCCCGCCCCCGGCCCCCTCATGCCGCCCCACACCTGGCTTGACGTCGCAGGTGAGCTGCACGCCCGGGGCGCCGCCGCCCCGCTCGGGAGCGGCGTGGGCAAAGTCGTCCCCCGCGAACTGGGCGGCTCTGTCGGCGGCGC
>WBNO01010591.1:457425-472076 GCA_013400575.1 Peucedramus taeniatus
CAGCAGGGCCCCGCGCCTGCCCGGCGGACACGGCGCCGTCCCCATCCTGTCCCCGACCCTGTCGCCGTCCCCATCCCGTCCCCATCCCGTCCCGGCCCCCGTGCCGGCCGAGGAGCTGGCCCCGCTCGCACTGCCCGCCGCTCCCGTTCGGGTTCGCTCCTTCTGGCGGCCCCGGGCGCGGAGGGGAGACCCCGGGAGGATGCACCGCATCCTTAAAGGCTGTGTGCTTTGACCAAACCTCTGCGGCGCATTTTCTCTGCTTGTTTCTTTGTTGAGGCAGCTCAATGGAGTAAAATGTTCTTTCTCGTGCGCTCGGTGCATGAGCCAGTTTTTGGAAAAGTCCTGACAACCTGCATTAAGCATTTTTAAATAATGTTTGGCGTTGGATGAAATTTTGCAATATGGATGACAGAAAACATCCAAAGCAGTCATATGTAACACATTTGATCAATGTGATTTGCTTTTCTTAAATTTCTAGTTTAACCATGCAGCAATTTTGGAAAAAATCCCTGCCAGGTACCTAAATCTAGACCCCCCCCCATTATTTTCCCACCTTCTGCAATTTTTTACAATAGCAATGTTGAACAATTATATGATACTGCAGGCCTTACAGACATACTTAGTTTAGCAATCTGAATTAATACTACATCCAGCAGCACTGCTTACAGTGCATACCTTTCCAGATATGCATTTTTCTCTAATCAAAACCCAAACCAGAACAAAATAATTTTTTTTCTGGTTGTTTTCAGTTATTTCTTTTTTTACAAGACCTTTTTGAGGCTAAAATTACAAGTATTGCTGTCTTTTTAGTAAATGTTGATTCACAAAGAAGATTGATAGTTAAATAAATACTTATGCCAGATGAAAAACATGGGAGTATTTGCCATTAAAGCTAATGGGATTTTTGCACGAACATTAGCTAAGAAAGAAAAAGAAACTAAGGAGAAACAAATCCTACCAGAATGTATTTAACTTGCTATCAGGCAGCATTTGAAACACTCTGATTTTGCTCAATGCCTTGTATCCTTCATTGTTTTTCAGAACATTACCAAATTTAAATCCCAAGGTGTTTTCAGTATTTCCAGAACTGCTAAGTTTCCTGTTTAGAAATTCTTTTAAATGCACACTGATCTTCAGCCCCTATTTCTAGGTTGGATTTTAATAAATTAATTCTATACATTGAAAATAGATTCTTAATCAAAGGATAGATGAACAAATAATAGTTGAACTGGTAATAGTGCATGTCAGGGGATTGACAAGTTTTGCCTAAAACAGCCATTACAGTTTGCAATACAAAGTGGATAGACCTCAAACTTTTATTCCTTCATTCCTTGAATGATTTTGTGTCATGCAAAATGGCATGCAATGATATGTGATGACTAATTTGCCTGTAACTATACCTTAGATGACTGAACCACTAGATGAACAGAGCAGAGAGCCGTGTCACTGAAGGAGTACTTCTCTCTGCTATGTCCTCCATCAAGAGCTAGCATCCAATCTCACAAGACAGTCAGCCCCCCTTAGATGTCTAGACTGTCATCCCTTTACAGGTAACAGTTTACCATCTAATTGGCATGAGGAAAGAAATGGAAACTCACAGCTGTCCAAAGGGAGATGTAGAAACTCCGCTGAATAATGACAATACTAAAACAATCCCCCCCATCCCCCCCCACCCCACAAGATTTCAGGGTTTCATGAAAACAATAAAAAAGGGAAGCAGTACAGTTCAAGGGACATACTTTAATGTTGTTGAGTTTCATCCAAGAAGATGTTGTTACCTTGGCATATGGATACTGAGAACTGGAAAAAAGAAGAGCTATTCTCTGTGAGAAGATCAATGCCAAAGATCTCAGATAACACATATTGTCAATCACCACCTGCACAGAAGCAGCAGCAACAGTTCTGCAGTGCAGCTACAAACAAATGAAGAATCTTCTTTTCTAAGTAAGTTTGGGAATGGCCTGTTATCCAACCTGAAATAATTTTTGTGAACGTTCATAAAAAAAAGCAGATCAAATTAGTCTGGTAATACAAGTTTAGTATTTTGTGGCTTCTACATCTATGGTCAAAATAGTACAAAGACAGGAAATACAAATATTTTTCTCCAGTTGCTGACAGATCTAGTTTTCTTTTCACAATGTAGTTCTTAATTGTACTAAAACTGAGCAGGAGAATGCATACACTGCAGCTTGACACTAATAGCATTTCATTGTTTCCACAGCCCAGTGTAGTTTCTTTGCAAAACAGCCTCCTGCCTCATATCAGCGTGTCAATCAGCATGCTCCACTCTGGCTCACAGGGCTGCAAACAGCTCTGCAGACCTGCTCTGTGTTGCAACTCTTTCCTCCAAGTGAGCTGTATCTGCCCTGTGGATACGCCTTCAGGCTCTCAGACTTCACATAATCTAGGATTTTACAGCTGGAATGTAAATATGAATACTTTGAATTGATCAGGGCTTAGACTTTGCATTTTCTGAGAAATCTTGTCAGTTTGAAATTTTAATTTGTCCCAATTTAGAATGAAAGCTGTTAAAACATTTCCTAGGAAATGGACATTCCACTAACAATGTTATTTGGTAAACAAGGATCCACAGCATTTCCAAAAAGCGACAATTTCTTCCACGAACAGTGGAGCCCTGAATACCAGGAGGTCCTTGTATTCCTGGATCCCTGAGACAAGGAAGAGGCCATCACACAGGAGTAGATCTGACTGAATGGAAAACTGGCAGCTGACCCACCTTGCAGAGGACTATCAAAAATTATCTGTATTCCATTATAAGGCTCACTGAGATAAGCTTTCATGAAATGTTTCACTCTCAATGAACCAGCAACTTCTGACAGAAAACATGCCAACAGAATGGTGTTTCCAAGAGATGCATTCATAGCTGGATGACACAATGATAAAAATATCTCAGACTTGGCTAGACTAGCTGGTCAGCATTAGTTCAGTGCTACAAGTCTCAGCCTCCTGACGAAATAAAAATCTTTCAGTCACCTTCTGTTCTAATTGCTGACTGCACTCCTTCAGTAATGCCACATGAGCATTAGAAGCACAGCACAGAATCCTTGTTAATCATTTTATACTTGGTTAGAGACAATCTCCTGGCCAGATATTTTTGCATTCTACTTTGAAGGATTGTAGTTAAATAGGGATCACCAGGCTGCCCAGAAATTCTCCTGATCAAAGCACATTAACAAGGAGTCTTGTCTTTTTCCTCAGCGTCCCTATATCATGGTAATGGGAAAAGCATGCAAATGATAAAGGAAGATTTCTCTTGAGTAGCTGTAGAGCTAAGTTTTGGAAGACTTTATTGTGTTCCCATGCCTTCATACAGAAGATCTGCTAAGAGAAGATGTGCTTGAGGTACATCACATCACATCACATCACTTTACAAGCAGGCCACCAAGAATTGTGGGCAGGGTCCCTAGCTAGACATGAATAATGTGTTTAAAATCAATGTCAGCAAGTGCAAGAGATATCTAACTTATCCACTTTTGCTGCTATATTTCCTTCCATACACTGTTTCTAATGGCCAGAGGACAACCTCAAATGTAATCTGTTGTTTCTCTTTTTCATTACAGGAGTAGCAGAAACTGTCATTTGCTAGCAATACTCTCTCAGATTTTCCCGTTATAAAATCTGGTTGGAGTTTTTTATACTTTTGCCAATTTTTAAATGTTTGCATCAATATATACTCAGGAGTTTGCAAAGTGTGACAGAAATTAATTTAAATCAGCAGCCTTAATTCTGACATTTCCCAAGTCATGAAAGTTTTATTTTACAGACTTAATAAAAGCTTTGGTTTTGTACATACTTATATGTTAAATATTTGGTATAAAATAAATTGTGGGCAGATTACCACCTATCAAAACTCAATGGCCCCTGCAAGAGTAAACATATGTAGTTATGGTATAGGTCAGACTGAAATGTATCAACTACTCTTGGAACATCAAAGAGACCAAAGGGAAAATGGTGGTTAAAGAAAATATTTTTAAAAGCTAATATGAGTGAAAAATGAGGAAAAGGTCCTGGATTCACTAGAGTGAATGGTAAAGCACCCACAGCTATAAATGGTGTCATGCAGAAAATCAAAGCACAAAAAAACCTCCAAACCCTGCAAAATCAGGAACCGGCTGAGTGCAACACTGGATTCATTATCTTTGAAAGTCTTCAAATCACAAAACAATGTTTTTCTAAACAAAAAATATTTGGCTTAGTACAGACTGTATGTGTAGAGGATTTTGTCTTATGTTATAAAGAACAACAGACTAAGAAATCTAAGATTCACTTCCGAAACTTCTGTACAGGACTTGTCAGTGTGGAAGTAGGACAAGATGGTCCTCTTTGTATTTTACTTTAGTTGACAGATTCCGTTAAGATTAGTTTTCTTGAAACTTAAAAAAAAAAAAAAAAAGCCCAAACCAAAACCAACTGTGTTTGGAATTATATACTTAATATTTTGAAAAGTTTTTGGCAATGTTCCTTATAATTAATTTATGTCTAACAGTTAGAAACAATTACTATGTCAAGCACTGGCCAAAAATGAAGAAATGAAATGTAACCTATATGAAATCTTCCAGTGGACATTTCAGACCAGAGACACACCAGGCCTGAATCTGATAATCTTTCTGTTTGTTTTTTAGACAAATATACAGTCACTAAATGTATAAAATGTTAAAAATGGGGACTTGAACCTGGAATTGAAAATGACAATTTCTGATTTTCCAGACCAACAATGGGAGAAACAACACAGGAGGATACATGGACTGCTTATGGGTTTCCAGTTCTTTATCTTCATTCAACCAAGAACAGCTGAGGTTTTTCATGTAGAGGAAAAGTTTTTCAGACATACCCAAAGGAAAGGGCATAGCTGTGAATAGTTTCTGCAAAGATAGGCAGCATTATCAATTTAGATCTGTACATTTCCATATGCAACGTTGATGTTTTAAGAACAGGGCAGTTATTCTTGCAAAAATGAGTAAATTAAGACTGTTTAAGCTACTAAAGACTGTAGACTTGATCCTCATTCACCTCATGTGAATGAGCTCTACTGCAAATGTAAATCAGGTGCTCTGTGTTTTCCTAGCAATTACAAAAGCTCTTGAAACAAACATCCTATATGGGCTTCTCTTTGTGCTTTTCTATAAATAAGGATTCACTTTTCTCCTTGAGAAAGGAAGCACAGTCTTGCTGTAAAAGACAAGCAAATTAACTTCCGTGGTTCCTGGGGCAGAAATCTGCACAGTAACACACCAGGCTCTTCTCAATAGTGCTCCAGTGTCTGGTGGACTCTGAAATACCCTTTGTAAACAGTTTACGTTGATCTTTGCTCCAAGCTGGGAGACGTTTTGGGATCTTTTTTTCAGTATGGCTATTTGCCCACCATCAAGACCTTATTTTGGTAATCCCAAAAATAGGCTAGGATCAATTACAAAGACTTTTCCTCAACAATGAAGTTCTAAAATAAATTTAAAGCCTAAGATTTTGGCAAAAAAAATCACATTAACAATCAAACTGGAGATGTTTCAAACACTGATTGATCAAGACCCAGCTGAGTTTATTCTACTCAAGATAGATTTTCATTAGATAGTCCAAAGAGAGTGTTTGTTTTGGCCTCTGTTTCTAGAAATAATATTAACCTGGCAAAAAAAGTTGTTTCCATAAAGAAAAAGGCTGTTGAGCAGGCTAAATATCTGTGTCTTTCTTCTCATGTACTACATTAGTTTCACTTACATCCTGTGTTTGTATTTTCAGGAGCTGCATTAGAGTTTCAGGGCTGTGATTAAATCACCTGTCTAGATCTCTGAGGTACTTACCTGGCCAGAGTTTGTGAGAGGGTCACAGTCCAATGCAGGTATGTTCAGAACACATCTGAGATTAAAGAAGTGCTCTCTCTCCATTATTCACCCATAACGATTTGATTCCTAGACAGTTAAGGTGCAGACTTCCAGGCATTCAGACACAGTCACAGAGCTAATGGGATCCAAATATTTTTTACAGTCTGAGGAGACATTTAACTCTTTTTACATTTTTAGGTCGTTTTAAATGCCACTAGTAACATGGTTCCAAATGGAAGTCCAGTGTCAAACTTGAAAAACCAGCTCAGGTCTTCCACACCCTTTTTTAGGTCCTTCACTTTCATCTCCCTTGCTTTTTTATCAGTTTATTATCAGCTTTAAGGGAAAGAACAAGCTTCCTTTAGAAGGAAGGAATGTGACACCCACAGTTACTAGAGGAAAAGAAGCCCATCGGAGAGATTAAACCTATGGAAATTTTCCTTTATAGTTGAAGAGGATTATATTTTTCATTTCATATGATCCTTGCAGAGGAAAAGTGCTGTGTTGTCAAGCAAGACTATCTTCACTTCACGAGACAAGAATATATTTGCAAAGTTATCAATGTTGAAGACTTTTTTCCAGAGTATGTTCACATAAATGGGATGTTCCTTTTGTATGCATGCATCATAAGGCATGGAATTCTTTCTGCATGGAAAAGGAAAATGTGAATACAGAAGAAAATTATGATTAAAGATGCTGCACTGATCTATGAAAGTCTTATTATTTTAACAACAGTTTACCACCAAGGCAGTTTGCTTTACAGTCTTCAAAAGAAACAAATCAAGTGCATACCATGTATGTGATAATATTGACTGCTTAAAAAAAACAGTGCATGCCAGTTGCTGAATTTACTGGGAATGCACATTTATATGTTCCAGGTTCACTTGCAATATATGTTTTTCAACTTTTCTCTTTATCCAGCTGTAAACTCGAGCTTAAGTTGAGCCTATGAAGATTTAAGAAAATACTTGCTTCCACATACTTTCCTTCTCTGCTGTGAACTTTCACTCAGATCTTCCCAAGCCAGCTGCCTCGAGAGATTGCTGATTATTTTCTTGCAGCACCTCTAAAATAGGTGCTCTCTTTCCATATGTCAAAGCTTGAAGCAAGGCTTTAATTTCGTATCCTTATCCATGGTTTCCTGATGTGGTCTTGCCCTTCTCATTTATTCTCTTTTGCTCTGAAAATTATTTTCTAGGCCCAATACTTTTACTGTGCCATTTTGTCTCTGCATTCCTTAGCTGGCACTGGCTTCCCACTTCTATCGAATACAAATTACTGATATTTTTCAAGTTCCTCCATGTACTCTCCACGTTCCACACCACCTCTCTTTCATTATAGACTCATAAGCCCTCATCTCTTCTTTACCCATTTATTAAAATTTAGGACAGCCTTCTCATTTTATTTTTCACATCTGAACTTCTAAAAAGTCTCTGCAAAAGGTTTTTTAAATCCAGGATAATGTAGTACACATACTTGCTATTCTACTACAGCTACCTGTACTTAGAAAAGTTTCTGTCAGCTGGGGATAATCTAAATGCTACTTCAAAGGATTTTCATTTAAATTAGGAAATTTACTATTGAAGAGTGAAATGTGAAGAGTACACAATCTGAATTATGTTCAGATGTAATACGAGAGATGAAGACTAATGTTACTGTGGCAAAAAGGGAGCAGAATGAGAAACTACAACATGAATAAGAACCACAGTGCATAAACACCAGTCATGGTGGAGTGATCATGAGTATGGGACAAGCACTTCCCCAACTGCTTTGCTGAAGTACAGCCATAAACTACCCCTTGTCCAAGAAGTCATGGACAAAACTGTTTAAGAGCTTGAAGTTATTTGATAAGTCTGTTTGAGAAAGTAATCTCCTTACTTTAAGAGGAACATTATTAGCCAAAGATCTTTCATGCTTATTGTATTTTTAGAGCAGAAGGAACAGTTTTTTCAAACTCAAGTTGTATTATTTGACATACTTTCTTGAAAAATTTCACTCCAAAGCCACATCATGCCTTAATGTGTCCTGCAACAAACTCTTCAAATTGCCACCACGGACATAGCTAGTACATAGGAACCCTCATCCTCAGGAACATGGAAGACCAGTAAAGCATGTGATTCTGGCTGGAATACCTAAGCTGCTGAATGATTTTAGCTTCTGTTACTTGGTCAAAGCTTGTTTTTTCCTTATTCTCACAGAAAGCTCTGTTGTGGTCAGCAGATGGCTGTATCGTTGTGCAAGAGTACTATTTTTTGTTGACAAATTCCCATTTGTCAACTCAAGCTATCATATGAGGGAAATATGACAGCATTTAATATATTAGTTATAACCATAGTCTAAAAATAATACAACTGTATATTGCAATAGTGCAGTCTAGAAACATGAATTATTCAATGAAAGAGGAAGTGAGAATTCACTGCTTTCTCCTAAAATTAAAAAAAATAAAAGCTACCAGAGGAAGCACAATGCTATTGTCAAGTTCCTCTTTTAAACATTATTGATTCTATTAAATTCAAGTGGAGATCATATTCAGCTTGTATTCTATGGAAAAACTATATTGCCAACTTCATACGGAAGACACAGATTACTTGTTCTGTCCCAGTAAACCTTTCATTGTCTTATGCTCTTGTGAATCAAGTGAGATTCTTGAGTAAAAGTGATACAATTGGCCACAGCTGGGTTATTGTAATTTTTTTGGACCGTTGAAGGAGAGTCTCAGCTTGACTCTTGCTTGACTCATAGACATTTCATTTCGGACCAGCACCAGCTATAGGCCGTGGAAAGCTGAAGAAGAAGAGAAGATAGAAAGCTCAAGAAAGGTCTCCAAATTCTTAATAGTAATATTCAGAGCTCAGCTGTAGATTACCTGAACAGGTTAAATACTACCCTTCAAAAAATCTATAATTTTATGGAGGCAATTTTTTATGAACAATATGGAAATAAACAAGTTCCCTTGCTATCTTATTTATCAGCAGCCTTGTAAAGCTGAGACCACTGCTGCAGCGTGTTAAGCTCTAGCACACAGCTTTTCTCTCAGGATTTATCATACAAGGTTGTGGTAGAGTGGAAACTAAAGAGTATTTATTTGGTTAAATATTGTCCTGTATCTCACATAAATCTATCATAATCTGAGTTGGCCAAGACAGGTCAAAGCTGTCATGGTATGACAAAACTCTTAGCCTTAAATTTTTGCATTTCGTGTACTTTTTCTGTAGACTCAACTTGCACTTCTATGACACCGCTTGGTCTGGATCACTGGGACCTACCAGGAAGGATTGACTGTGTAGCCAAATTCCAGCTGTGAATTTCATATGCATGAGCTAATTTCATAAGCACCTCCCTTTGAGGTGGGGCTAGAAGATGAAACTCTTAAAAATAGTTTCCCACAGTTGCTTCCATATTTAGTACATGGTCTGAAAGCAAGTTCTGCTTTTTGGTTCCCCCCTTAAGAGCAGTAAGTGCCACACACTTAAAATGTATTTTGCAGGAGCTATCAGAAACTTTGCTGGTAAGACATAGTCCTGATAGCTATTTCTGAAGGTTTCCGTCTGTTTCTTGCAGACAGTGTTTACACGGATGGGAAACAAGTGATTGTGCAAAAACTCTACTTTGCACTTCTTCACACCAGAAAAAACCCTACAGGTAGTTTATAGTGCTGCTTTCCTCATACTATCCCTCCCCCTATATGCATATTACATCTGGAAAAATGTTACACACTACACATATGCTATAAGTGACAGACACAGAGCAGAAAACTTTGCAGCCTAATACTGACATGCAGCTACAGAAAATCAAATGTACAAAAATATGTAACCTGGCATTTGTACTTAAAAAATACTTGCTGAGAGGGAAAGAAGAATAAATACATACTCAGATTTTGGAGATACTTTCTGACAGCAAAAATGTGTGAAAATAATAGATGGGTGAGAAGTGGGCGGGGGATGGAACAAATTTATTTTGAACCCTGAACATCAGAAAAAAACCATCTCAAAATGAAGTTATGAAGTTGTTTGCAACTACTATTGTGTTGTCAAAAGAAGAGTATTAAGTGTTCCAAAGGCTTTCCCTGGGCCTCCAGGAAATGGGGGAAGTTTTAATATTCATGTGAATGTAATGAAACAGTCAACGTGTATCAGGTAACAGAGAAGACTTGAACTTTATTTTAAAAAGGTGAAAGTTTAAACTGGTATGACCAGAGGACCAATTTCTGTGCTTGCTCTCACACAAGCTAACACATTCACCTTTGAATTGATGAAACTTCAAAAGAACATTCTACCTGTATAAACCATGCTCACATTTTAACAATCAGGAAAGAAAAGTGCATAGGGAAATAAATCCCAGAGGAAAGAAGTGAGTGAGAAGGGCTGAACAGCTTTAAGTTAGTAAAATATAGAATTAATTTCTTTCTATTCATAAAGTAAGATAATTCTCTCTTCTTTTGTCTTCAAGTACCTCTTATATTTACTTTAGTAAGAAACTTCAAAACCTTACTCATTTCATGCTTAGTTTGTCATACATGTGAAATCTAGCATATAGCATTCGTAAAATCAAATGCTCAGTTTAAAATGATACTTTTCATTAAGCTAACTTTTGCACACATTGCTCTGAGCAATATCAAAAAGCCTATTTTGTACAGCATTAGAAATTATGTCATTAATAAATGCTGACATTTTTTAATGAAGACCCTCAGGTTACAATTTTCTAGTTAATAACAAGTATCATTTGGAACAAGTTAGATGAGATTTCAATATTCCATGTCACGACATATAGAGGTTTCCTTTTAAGGGTGCAGCTGATTTCATTTATCATAAGATTAATAAAGGTAATAAATGAGATGTGTTAGTCAGGCTTTTCCTGCCTCAGCTGCAATTTATGTTAGATGCCCAGCTCTCACAGTGAAGAAGGGGGCTGACTTGAACAGATGTCTACAAGGAACAGAAAGGGATATATATAGAGATGTCTGCTATGTACAAACAGAAGAAATGTGGATGTACACGATGATATTTATATGTGAGAGCAGGAAAACTTAGACTCTGATCTAAAACTCATTGAGTCCAGAGAAAAAGTCTCCCGCAGGCATCTCTGACGTATTAATCAAGACCTTAGAAAAATTATAACAGTGTAATCCTGGATATCTAAATAGTTGCCTAAACATATTCTACATGCAAAAATGGAAGCCATGGACTAACTCAAGGCCCTATCATACACAGAGGAAAAAGAAAAATGGAAATCCATCTAAAATTATGATGGTGGATAGAATTCTAGTAACTAAGTTTTGATCATAGACTTTTCAGAAGTACTTCTAATTCCCTGCAGTTAAAAGTGTGAATTTGCCAGCTTCACTGCTAATATTTTTGGATTAAAACATCTTCTTCAGCTTTTCATCCAGGTTGAGATATTGGTTTGTTTTGCTTTTGGTTTTCCACTGTAAGAATCAATGCTTTCCTCTTAAGAGTAATGGAAAAATACTTCTGTTTTTAGTTCTGATTTGCTGAAAGATACCTTCAAAAGAATGGAAGAGAAGTTTGGCAGACAGGTCAGGGTGGTCTTTAGCACAATGAGTTTCAGCTTCTTAATTTGCTATAATTTTAAAAAACTTTATATGATCTTGTTAACTAGCTTCCATATACAATGCAGTTGTACTTCAATTTGATTTACTGGGACTTTTTAAATGTTGCTTTTGGAAACTTCTTCGATATAAGCTCTTAAATGAGAACTTTCCATCTTTCTAAGAACTTTCCCTAAGAAAGTTTTAGGGTTTACAGGTCTTCTGTCATATTGCAAAATCACAAATGAATTTTTTTTAAAAACCTGCCCTTAAATAGAATTAATACTTATTGGAAGAACATAAAACCTGTCATTGCTACTTCCTTATATGTATATTTTTTACTTTTGGCCTTATAAGAAGATGCCAAACGTTCTTCCGAATGCTCTGACATTACAGTCTGATGTGGTGATGTGAGTCACTTCTCATTAATTGCAATCTCTTAAAGCTTTCTGGAAAAACAGTGTCTTGATGAAAGAACTTATCTGATGTACCCTAGAGGATCATCCAGTCATTGTACCAAAGATTTTCAGTATCTGCATGGTACTACTTGAAAAGAGGATACTCCAGCATTTAGATATCACTTGCCTTATACTAACTAACACATATTTTTAATCCTATTTTGTAGCTTTTATCTATGCCTTTGTCCTCTTTGTCCCATTCTTCCACCTGAAAGTTATTTTGTTTGAACAACCACAAAACAAACAACCCTTTCAATTGCATTCTCTGTGTTTTGCTATGACAAAAGTTCTAATTAATTGCACTAATTTATTTTCCTATTTTTTAATCTTAGCCAGGGGCACAATGGCTTGGCAATATTTGACATATCTGCACCCTCTCCATTCATAACCCTGAGGGCTATGGGCTGATCCTGCATTACTCTGGGCAGGTAAGATCTTAGCCTAGTGTCTCATTTACCCTGTAAAGAAAATTAAGGTCAGTCTCTACAAAGTCAGGTGATTATTATCAGTGTATAAAGTGAGCTCAATAAAATTTAAGGGAACACATTTATGGTAAAATGTTGGGGTTTTTTTCCAATGAATTACCGGTTTCCTGACACTGGAAATATATCTATTTTTTCACTTTCAAAAACAGATGTTCTGCTCTAATTCTAAATTATCTGCTGCTTTACAGAAACATTATTAGGACATGCAATCCAAAAGGACTGGGGAGGTTAATAAAGCTCTCTTCCTTCTTCCTCAGCAACGGGTGATAATGACAGCCATTGACACCCAGTGCTCTACTCACCCAAGATAAGAAAAGAACGATTTTTAGCAGCATGCATTAGGTCTTGACTCATACAACTGCTGAGAAACGCCCAACTGTAACCTGGGTGGAGTGCATGTCTCCTCCTCCCATTAGAAAATTAAAACTTCTGGAGGAAAGCAGGCAGAATGTAGGGCTGGAATTCAGGGGAATGATTCTGCTGCACATTCAGTTATCTGACAGAAAACAAATTAGAAAGTTTTACTTATTTCCACCTCCTCTTCCCACAAACTTTGTTTCTCTCTAGCATTAGAACACACACTGTTAATCAAGTCTGTATCTGCTGTAGCATTTCCCTCACCACATTTCTTCCTTATGAATATGTGATGGCCTCCACCCATCCCATGGGAGCACAATCATCATGCTCCTGAACACAGACCAAAAACTTCATGGATAGCACGCAGGATTTTCTGGGATTTCTGTTCTTTTCATTTACTTTCTAGAGGTGTGCTGTTCTTATCTCCACTGTTCCTCTTATAGGCAATGCCAGGTGAGCTTTGGAGAACTACAAAATACTGCCATTCAGCTCTCTCGGCCTTTTTCAGGATACTTGGAGAGCACAGGAACAAATCTAGAGACAGAGCAAATAAAGGCTACTTTGTACAAGCAGAATAGAGGTTTTCTACATTAGCTTAACAAATATCTTGGTTATGTATTTAACAAAAGCAAAATAAGTGTGAAACTACCAGTATATTCAGGCTGTGACCACATTACTTATAGGTCATATACAGAAATGAAAATACATTTTCTGACAACAAAATGCACCATCCAATATTACTCCTTAATATATGCAGAGCGTTCAGTGCTAAGTGCTGATTTAAAAATTGACTTTGTGATAAATTAAAAAAAATAATTGCCAATGAATCTTTTGAAATTACATCTTTCCTTGGCACCATAATGATACCAAAAATCAAAAGGAGCAACTGCAGATAAAGTCAGCAAAGACAATATGCAGTATCCATGGAATCCCAGACTCCCAAGTTCCTCAACTAATAACTGTTTAATGACCACGTCCATGATTTTACAAATGCTGTTTGCCAAATTTAAATGTATTTTCATGTGCCTTGCCAAAAATGAAGCTCTGACCTCACTAAAGACTCTGGTAAATTTTAGCCAGATTGTCAGTGAAATAATTTGGGTTTTTTAAAATAACATGAGCAGAACAATACATTATTTCCTGAATGCATTCTTAAATATGGCTGAGCTGTCTCAGCTGGAATTTTTAAAAAAAAATACCCCTTAAAGCATTGAAACATATTTGCTGAGCAAAACATGGTGGTAGTTTAAAATGCTGCCATCCTTCTGCTATAATTATTTCATCTCTAGCAGTGTTGGAGGATTTCTTGGCTGCTTTGGAGCAAAAACTGGAATTTTAATACAAATTGTCAATAAACACAAGACGAAGCTGAACTATCTGGTGACTTCTCTAAACTGAAGCAACAAAAGGAGGCAATTCACCTTTTTTCACTACACTTTACTGACAGTGCTTTAGTTATAGAAGAAAAAAAATCTGCTAAAAACATTGTTTTGGCAAAGTTATAGGTACTGAAAACAGGATTTTAAATCAAGAGAGAGTTCTATTTTCATACGGCTTACAGTACCCAAAATCTCTCTTAAACTTGGTGACATCAACGCTTCCAAGGCCACACTGAATTTTCTGAAACTTGCTTTTTTAACTTCAGATGGAAGCATCTCGATTATTTTTCCTCCCCAACTTTTTATGGAATATAACATGTTATAAAATCATTCCTGCTCCGTGAATAAAATCTAAGTACCTTTCAAGGCAGCCTTCCCCAAAGGTACGAAGTGACCAAAAAATGCCATGAAAGCAGTCGCTGCCTTGAACGTTATAGATGTAAAGTCACTGAAGGGAGCGGGGAAAGAAACACAGCTCTGTCAGAAAACCTGAGAGCGGCTGGCAGCGCTGTCCGGCCGAGAGCGCCCGGCTGGGGCGGCAGGAGCGGCCGCGGGAGGGGAGCGCAGGGGCTGAGCCGGGCCGGGCC